>JAOEGS010014849.1:4146-17612 GCA_025447755.1 Corythornis vintsioides | reverse complement strand
ATGAAGATATTAAACAATATAGGTCCCAGTACAGACCCCTGAGGGACGCCACTTGTCACTGTTCTCCATCTGGACATCGAGCCATTGACCACCACCCTCTGGATGTGACCATCCAGCCAATTCCTTATCTACTTACAGTCCACCCATCAAATCGATATTTCTCCAACTTGGTGAGTAGGATGTTGTGGGGGACCATGTCAAAAACTTTGCAGAAGTCCAGATAGATCACATCAACAGGTTGTCCTTTGTCCATGGATGTAGTCACCTTGTCATAGAAAGTACTAGATTCATCAGGCAGGACCTTCCCTTGATGAAGCCATGTTGGCTGTCCTTCATCAGCCCACTGCCTTTTATTTGTCCTGTTAGACCTGCTAGGAGAATCTGCTCCACGATCTTCCCAGGCAAAAAAAACCCCAACCAAGTGCTGTCAGCACTAAATTAATCTTATGAGACATATCTCTCTCCTTGAAAAGCTTCAGCATATATTTTTTACCATATTAATTTCCATAATAATTAATATTACCATATTTTACTATTTAGCATATATTTTTACCCTCAGGAAGATACAATAGGTAAGCTCTGTTCGGAAAGGATGTAATCACCATGAACATGAAACCCCTCCCCAACTTTGAAACCCCTTGCTGCCAATCTAGAATGAAACAGGGAGGATGTATAGGAAGGATGTATAGGAAGGGAGGATGGAAAGATGGGTTGCAACAGAGCACCCCAGTTAGCATTCAGCCCTATAGCTTTCCCATTCACCACCACCAGCGATATCCTCCAGAAGCTGCAGGCAGCTGAGTTCTCCAGGAGTAGCCATGCCTGCTGCTCCGAGTGGTCTGAAACCATTCCAAGAGATTTGTGGGGTCTCCTCAAGCCAAAGTCTGTTTTGTTTGATTTTTTAAAATTATTCCAGACCAGTAAAACCAGCAGTTGTGCAAGGCAGAGCCAGACTGTCTGCCATGGGTAGCCAGGACTGTTACAGGTATAAGACTCCTTTCCTCTTTTCACCCTGAATTATGGCATGACCAGACATTGTTTTTTTTCCTTTTTTTTTTTTTTTTTTTTTTTTTTTTTTTTTTGTTTCAAATGAAGGTTTCAAATGAAAACTACTACCACAGGCTGTATGTTAATTGGAACAAGATACCTGGAAGACAATGTCACATTTTGTAGAACTTCTGTTAGGCTTTCCTCGTGCAACAAGCATCTGCCCTGCTTGATGAGGGAGCTGAATCAGAGTAAACTGGCTCAGTGGTTCAGCAGCCGGTCAGGACTGCAGGGAGCACGTGCCCTAAACCAAGTGCAAAAGTTCATCACTGCAGAAGAGTTTGAGCCTTCCTCCAAAGACAGTCAAAGAAGACCCCCAAGAGGGCAGTGTGAATGCACTGGAGTGGACTATTCAAATGGATTCTGAAAATTTAATTGCTTAAATGCTCCTATTCCAGGAAATTATGTGAATATAGAATCCTGGGAATGTCTGGGTTAAAGGGAGCTCCAGAGCTCATCCAGTCCAACCCCTTGCTGAAAGCAGGGACATCTGCAACTAGAGCAGGTTGCTCAGAGCCTCCTCAAGCCCCACCTTCAATATCTCTAGGGGTGGGGCCTCCACCACCTCCCTGGACAACCTGTTCCAGTGTCCACCACTATGCTGGGAAAGAAATTCTTCCTTAGTTCTCATCTCAATCCACTCCTTTCTCATTTCAAACCATTGCCCCTTGCACTTTCACTCCAGGCCTTTGGATCAGCTCCCTTCAGGCACTGCAAGGTGCTTTAAGGTCTCCCCGGAGCCTTCTCTTCTCCAGGCTGAACAATCCCAGCTCCCTCAGCCTGTCCTGGGAGCAGAGCTGTTCCAGCCCCCTGAGCATCTCCTCTGTGGCCTCCTCTGGCCCCGCTTCAGCAGCTCCGTGATCTTCCTCTGCTGAGGGCTCTAGAGCTGGACACAGGGCTCCAGGAGAGCTCTGACCAGAGCAGAACAACAGGATCCCCTTTCTCCATCTGCTGGCCATACTGCTCCTGCTGCAGCCCAGGATGGATTGGCTGCTGGGCTCCAGCACACCCTGGCTGCTCATGGCCAGTAGGTATTTCTCACTCATAAGCTGCAGAATTATTTCTCTAGGGCACACACATTTTAGGAGGAGAAATCCCCTGTGTGGCCAGTGCTGTTATGAAGAACACCTGCTGAACAGACACACTGGCTGTTGAGTTTGGAGTGATTCCTTTGTTTCAATGGAAAGACTGGAGCTATGCAGGTCCAGTCACAGGACCTTGCTGCTTCTGCCATTCCTCTTGCCCTGTGTTTGTAAAGTACTGCCATAAAACCACAAAGCCCAGCCAAAAACCTCCAGCCCAGCAGCTGTTTCATGGCTGTACCCCTGTAAAACATCATCTTTAAGAACTTATTACTGCTTTTCCATTCTGCAGCCCAACATTTATTTATTTACGTTTTTATGTATGCATTTATTTTTAATAGTGAGACTGCTCCAGACACCCGCCACTCCACACCGGACCGGGCGGTAGCGGGCCTCGAACTGGAGTTCTACAGACGACAACCACCCCCCACCCCCTCCCTTTACCCGGCTCCTGGTGCACATGCCCAGCAGTCCCTGCTCGGAGGAGGGGGAGATGCCCGCTGCACGTGCTGCCGGTGTGCGCTGCGGGAGGGGAGGCGGGGGCAGAGGGAGCGGATGCGGGAGCCGCGCGTGCGCAGCTCCAGGGGCCGCTCTCCTTCTGCGCAGGCGCCGGGCGGGGAGAGGGGCGGGGGTTGTTACTGCTCGTCACGCGGCCAGGCGCAGCTGCTGGGCCGGGCTTCCCCTCTTCTTCCCAGCATCATGGAGGAGCAGAGAGTGAGTGCCGGTGGCGGGAGCTTGCCCGTATCGTGGGGTCGCGTTGGTTGGGGAGGCTGGGCGGGCCTGCCCTCTTTCTTTCCTTTAGCTGTCTGAGCCGCGCGGGGGGCTGTCGCGACAGCCTGCCGCCGAGGGTAGGGGCGGGGCGATTGGCAGCGGTTTCGGTGTCGTCCCGGTGCTCGGCCCGGCTGCCTGAGGCAGTCGCACGCATTGCGCTGCGGGGAGGGAGGGCGGCAGCTCGGGAAAGGCGCTTCCCACCCCTACCCCCCATCCCCGCGGGCTGCTGCGGGAGTTGGGGTGTCTCCCGCGGAGCGGTGTCCCTGTGTCCCATCGCTCCGGGTGCTGTCGCTGCTGCCGCTGTCCAAACCCCGTTCTGGTGTTGCGCTCCTTAGTAATTGCGGTGGTTACACAGGCCCTTCTGCGGCCCGTTGATGTGATCCTGTGGAGAAGGAAAGCAATAAAAGCGGTTTGTGGGTTGTTGGGGCTTTTTGGGGGGGGGGTTTGGTTTGTTTTCTTACGGCTGCTGCCATATAATTTTCTCCCTCGCTTGCCATCTGCCCCCTCGGGGACAACCCCGAGGAGTGGATCAGTGTCTGGCCCAGAGCTGGGCTTTCTAAAAACGAGAACTGTCAGCGAAAAGCTCTGAGTCAGCCTGTTGGCTTTCAGTGTAGCAGCCCACAGGGGCTTCTGTTACTGTCCCTGCGAAGGCTCTGCCTTAGTTTGGAAACTGTTTTGTGAGTGGAGTCTGGTTAATGAGCCCTAGAGTTTGGATAACAAGCCCTGGAGTCTGGGTGACGAGCCCTGGAGTTGGGATAATGAACCTTGGAGTCTGGGTAACCAACCCTAGAGTCTGGGTAATGAGCCCCGGAGTCTGGGTTGTGAGACTCGGAGTCTGGTTAACCCGCCCTACTGAAATCTTGAAATCCCATATCATGGGTGTCTGTCACTTTGCACTCTCTGTGCTCTGGAAGGTGAGATGTGAAATGCCAGGGAGTGTGTCTCTATTAGTATGTGGCCCTGAGTCTGTCTGGCTTTGCCTCCTGCGTGTGAGAGGAGTTTCTCAGAAGGGTAAATGAGTCTGCAGGTATTGTGGGTACTCGAGGTTATGTTCCTGAGTGGCATTGTCCATCATATTTGAATTTCCTGCTGCTTGGATGTGCTGACTGCAGTAGGAAAGTTGATCTCATCTTGCAATATCTCCTCTGTCGATTGTCACCTGTGTTGTCTTGAGTGCTTCAAAATCTGGCAACTTCAGTGTGTGGACAAGTGCAAAAGATTCGATTAATGGAGGTTAAGTAAGTAGCCTGGTGTGAAATTGTCTGCACCTGGAGGTTACTAGGAGATTTTTGTCCTAAGCCCCAGAAATTCTTTTCCTTGTCCAGCCCGGCATAACCTCGAGCAAGTTGATAACTTGGAAGTGTAAGCCTCAAACTCTTACTTACACTGGCAATATTTCTAGCACTCTTTTTGTTGTGTGGAGTGACTTTCCAGAAATTCCCATTGAAGGAGAATTGGCAACAGTGCAGTGTTTTAAGTCTTAATGTGTTTGGAAGTAAAGCTATTTATTAGGTGTTAGTAATCAGAAAATATATATTAGTCGTCCTAAAATCTGACTTCTTGCTCCAGTGGCTTGTGCATTGTCTGCTGTGGTGGATATTGTTAAGCCTTTTGCATCTGAATTTGTAGGATCTGTCTAAACATGATTTTAACCAACCCTGGTGGAATTTTGTTTCGAGAAATTGTTGTGTTACGGCTGTACTGATCCCTGTTTGTCCCGTTGATGGTAACTTCAGTTGGACAGCTGTCTTCCGGATGCTGCCTTGTATTTGGCTGTATAGTTTTTTCTGAGCATTCCTTACATGTAGAAATTTTCCTTGGCTATAAAAGCCAAAAATGTTCAGCACCATGCATGAGAAGACTAATTTTTTTTTTTTTCCTTGTGTATTTAAGCCTTAAAATCCCATCCAAAAGAGGATTGGGAGTTTTCTGGTTCATCCAAACTGACAGTTATGCTTATAGGATCTAAGGCTTAGCTGCAGCCTGACATGCAAAAACAATTGCTTCTGGTCATTAGTGAATGCAGAAGCAGCTGGTTGGACAATGGTGTTTTCTCTGCCTTTCTAATGTGTACAAAATTGTCTTTACGTATGTTCACTTTTAACCAGACAATGAACAGATTCTGCAGTGGAGTGATCAAGACTTGCTGTGCTCTTTTGTTTCTCTTCCTCAGCCCTAATTTCAACCATTGCTAGCCGGTCCATTGTATCTTTACCTGACACCATCACAACTCCTGTGGTAGAAGCAGCGACATTTCACTTTCCTCTGCTAGAGTTTGAGGTTTGTGAGCATGGTGCCATGCAAACAGGTCACAAGCTGAAGGAGGCTTTCCTTTTTGAGGTGACTTTCAATTGAAATGTAGAAAGTACCTGCTAAAATATTTTACCACTCATAGAAAACTTACAGATTACTGTTGAAGATCCATTCAATATATAGAATATCAACTGACTTATTTAGCTTCTTTTGATAGAAGGGTTAACTTACACCATTTTTTTTTTCTTTATTGTTTCTCTGCACAGGGTTTCTAGAGAGGTTTTACATGGCAGCATGTGATGGCATTTTTTGTGGTACTTTGGTTTAGATGACTCGAGTTTCAGTAACACAGGGAACAAAACCTGCAGGACAGTGTTGTATCATCAAACAGCTTCTAGTTTTCTCTTAAACTCATGTGGAGATCTTTAGTTTGTTTCTGGGATGCTTCTTAGACCTTTGATACTCTGAAAAGTATTTCCTGATCCCATCAGAGTAAGAGTTAACAGCTGTAATGTATATGATTAATTTCCACATGTGTTAAAGTGGTGATGGTTAAAAAATAACAAGTTTTTTTCTCTCATTTGTTTTTGTAATTCTAGGAGACTCTGCAGAGGATTGTCTCTACTCTAGCAATCAAAAATGATGAAATTCACAACTTCATTGACACACTGAACCATACAATAAAAAATGTCCAGGTATATATGTTAATAATATAAGCTGTAGCTGACTGGGGAGCAACTTTCTGTCAGTCTCAAATTGTTTGGGATGGGCTCTAAGAATCAAGATTAAATTATATCTTTGTGTTGGAGACAGAAAGAAAAACATCTTTGGTTTTAAGTCTGCCTGTAACTGAAAGGTACTGTAGTTTGCTTTCAATATGAAAAGCTATTGTAGGGTTTGATTTGTGTGGGAAAGAGAATATGGATTTTGATACAGAGCCTCAAACTCCTGTTAGGGTAGTCTGGGTTTTGTTTTTTTTTTTTTAGATATCTAGTCTGTTTGGCCGATGTGAAAATTGAGGCCATCCTCATACTTGAGAGAATTCCTTGCTCTTTCTTTTCTCAGTAGTTCCAAAGTTAAAAGTTATACTTAATTTTTAGAACATCTGCATAAGGGTGAGGCTTAAGTTACTCTATCAATAAGCTGTAAGTTGTTTTGTGTTAAAGCCAAGCCAACTGTAGAGATGGAAATCATCCAGCAGATCTTTAAGGTGGCTTCTTCAGTGCAGTTTTTCAGTATCAAATGAAACCACCTTATGTGGAACTGGATAACTGCTTCCTTATAAACACATGGTAACCATTTGTAATTGTGCAAAGGAAATGAAGGTCTTGTAGTGGGGAACACTTCCAAGTGTTTTGGTTCTGTGAAAGGTTATTGTGCAGCTTTCGTGGATTTCAGTCTGCAGTGTCCTAATGTAAAGTCTGCTTGGGGTGTGTCCATAATTCCTAATTTGGGTTTCCTAGGAAGAATGACAGGATGTCTAGTGGTCATGGCAAAGAACATTTGAGTAATCAGTGCAGCTTTCAGTCTAAAAGACTGCATTGTTTTCAGTACAAATTGATGCAGCTTCAGTTCTGTTCTCAGGTAAACTCTTCTAATGTAAGCAGTGAGTTGGATGAAGAATTTGAAGGTCTGTACTCTATACTGGATGAGATGAAGGGGAGCATGGCCAGCACTATTCAGCAAGAAGAGGCTCGTAAAATTCAGACTCTTCAGGTAACTACAGCTGTAAAGTTTTGGGGCTGAGTAGAAGCAGCTTTAAACTTTAAACCTCCACTGAAAGTGAGATTTTGGTAATGTTGTGAAAAATGCAGTGAATGTAAGGTCCCCAGTACCGACTTAAAACATGGGGTGTTGTCACTGCCAGGAGCAGCCACTGCCTGGAAAAACAGGCTGCTGACTGCACACAGGGCAGGGAGTGAGAAGGGACTGAGCTGAAGAGTGAAATCACTGAGCAGAATTGTTCTTGCTCAACCAGGATAGAGCACTTTCCAGCCTCCAATTTAACCTTTTTCTCCATGTCTCTGAGTTCTTCTGAAGTTTCTAATCAAACAGGTCTGCCCAGAAATTATTCTGAAACTGAGAACTGTTAGAGATAGTTACTCATCTGGCAGTTTGATTTTTTTTTTCCTGTTAATTTTGTTAATATATGGTAATTTTCTGATAGTTAATCTAATTGAATCAGCCTCAGATGTGGTTGAACCAAATTCTGATTGGTTGTCAGTATGGTACAACTGTATCAGGAATTTCTGCCTCATATAATAATTCTTACTCTCTGTTTTTGCCTTAGGATCAGCTTAGCCAGTGTAGTAATGCCCTGGAGAGTTCTGAAGAGCTGCTGGAACTTGCTGCACAGTCACTGGACATAAAGGATCCTGTGGAATTCTTGAAGGTAAAAACCTTGAATGGATATGCTTGAGGCAGATGTTAATAAGATACTTGCTTTTCAGAGCTTCATGCAATCAGTGGATGTTTTATTTGCAGCCCTAAACCTCTGTAGCTGTCCTGAAAGATCTTATGAAACTGAATTAATGGCAGCAATTTCTCTGTTCCCCAAAACCTTCTCATGTGTTTATATACTGTGCAGTCACGAGCCTGCTTTGGGCCTCACAGTGTGATTCTAAGAAAAAGAAGGTGTACTTTACCACAACAGGCTTGAAAATAAGGCAACGTGTCTCTAACTGGAAGAATACGCTTGATAATAAAACAGTTTTACACAGACACTGACTGAGGACACTAGGTACAGTAATCCTTGTGTCAGTAGATGGGACAGCCCTGCTAAATCCAAGACACAATTACTTTTGCCTCTCTGCATTTTAAGAGGAACAAGAACACTAATTTTTCTAAAGGAGCTGGCAGGAAGAGCTGTCTGCCTGTGTCAGTTGTACCTTTTGGCAACGTGTTTTGTGCTGTCACACTTTCTGAGTGTCAGCTTTTCTTTGTGCCTTGAAGAGTGACAGTTCCTTAACTGAGGACTTCAGTTTGAGTTGTCTTCTCTGTCTTGTCATAGCTGTGTAAAAAACCCAACCAACCAACAAAAAAAATACGGTAAGTTGAGCAGTACACAGAATGTAGCTTTGAATTTATTGTGGGCTGTTATTTCCAGATCTCTAATGCTCTTTTCAATCAATTATGGGAAGTCATTTGACTTTTTACTTGGGGAAAGATGTCCTGAATTTGGAGGCTGAGGCTTAAGAAACTGAAATCTCATTCAGTGCACTCCAGTATCTAGGATTTGCAACTTGCACTGGTAGCTGTGCAACTGCAAGATGTGGCATTTTGAGATAATCTTTCCTTGGTGATTAGCTGTCTAAATCTGTTGCTCTGCTAATGGGAATGCCAAATGTTCCTAAGAGGGCAGCTCCTGCCCTGATTCACTGGCACAAGTGTTCTGTGGATCCACTGGTAAATCAGTTCAGGAGAATTGGCAAAAGACTAAATTATGAAATTTATTTATTTTATGTTAGATTTTTGGTAGCTTTTTTTTTTTTTTCCACTGCACTGGCTTACCTGGAAGTCAGAAGAACACAAAAGGCAGCACTCAGTCTGAGTTCAGTGCTTAGGATGTGATCTGACCTTGCTCCCCTGAGCTGGGCTGTACCCCTCTTTGTCAGTACCCTTCAAACAACTGAATTGAGAGGAGTTGGAGTTCTGTCTGCCATGGATTCCACAAGCTGTAGAAGTTACCAGGAAGGCTTTTGTTTTTAGGTAGTTCTGTTTTGTCTACAGCTGTTGTGTAGGAAAATAAGTTAGTAGTTCCTGTGATTTGAGGTAAAACTAAGCTATCTCTTTGGCTAAATTCTAAATGCTTGGGAGTAATTTTTTCTGCTTTTTATTATATATTTTGGGAATACAGAATTGGTTTTGTACCAGGGGCAACTTTTTTTTTCAATTATTGTTACTCATTCTTTGCTATGTATTTAATGAAAAATTTGGAAGTATTCACTTTTGTTTGACTTTATAAACTGGGAAGCTACTTGATGTTTCTCCTCTTTCCTTTGGAAGGGAAGGTATTTCAGCTGAATGGCAACTAGATCAAGTAGCAGTATTAACTCCAAACATGGATTGAACAGACCTAACTAAGCCTTCACTACTTTAACAGTACATATTGTCTTAGGTTTGCAGTTCCAGTTGGTGAAGGACAGGGAGCTTGTCTTTCTGAGTGACAGTTAATGTTTTCCTTTGAAATACACCCTCACCACTCCTGCACCTGCTTCAGTGATACTTAAGTGCTGGGAAAAAAATATGTAATGTAGCTTTGAATAGTGACATATGGAGAGAGCTTTTTAGGAGTTACTGTAGGAATAGTATAGTGACCTTCAGAGGAAAGTCAAAGCAAGTCCTGGTTTTATTTGTGAGCTTAGTCTTATGATGAATAGCAAAACAAGTCAGGTTTCACAGAAAATACCATGACAGTTAAATTTTACTGAACTGGTCATTGGCCTCTTTGAAAATGTGGTGGAGAGTAACTGAAATGAGAGGAATCTGAAGCAACAGTCACACCCAGGCAGATAACTTGGAATTGGTTTGATGGAGTTCTTGAGATCAGGATGTTTCCCCAGGTGATACGTTATTGCAGTTTTAATCAATACTGTTAAAATGATGGAAATGTTAAACTTTTTTTGATCTTTAAAGCTGAGTAATACAGCAGAGATTGCTCTCATCTTGCTTGCATGTTACTGCCATTGATACTTGCATGGAAATACTAATGTCTTTTTCTCTCTTCTCCCTGATGTATGTCAAGGCTGCCAGACAGATCAAAGATAGGTACAGTACAAATTCTATTGCTTTTGTGTCTTTGAATTAATCTTACCCTTGAAAATGCATTTATTTTGTAAGGGCTGTAGTCAGCTTAAATAAAATTTTCTTGACTCGGGTCCCAGGTGTTTGTTGTGACATCAAAACTTTAGAGAGAGAACTAAACTTCAGTGCTTCTCCTGTGGTGTTTTTCTTTGCTTGACTCTTGGCCTCATAGATTAATAAAGGTATTTTAATGCAGGGAAGTAGAGCTCTGCAGCAGCTATTATCATTACTTCAAGTATCTATAAATGTGTCATTAATACAGTTTATAATTAGAAATCTTTAAAACCTGGTGGCTGAAACAAGAATATTTCAAACTGGCTGTCCCTTTAAATTGTAAGATCTTAGTTTTTTTTTAAGTGCTTACAAACCTTTTCTGGATAATTTTCCTTTTGATTGTGAAGCCTTGTAGCTGTGGCAGTGTTTCTGATGGCATCGATCCGACTGATGTCAATGAAATAGCTATTTCTGGTAGCTGTTCTGTGAATTGTATCTTCAAACCATTGTTCAGAAAGCAAAATTTTAGTGTTTTGAAATAAATGTTAATGCCATTTTCCTTCACTTTGGAATGATGATAAATATCTTCTGAGACTCTGATCTTCTGCTTCAGAAAACTTAATATTGCAGGCATTGGAAAGACAGGTGACAGGGTGTTCCCAGTCCATACTGCTCTTAGGCGCCATATGGATTGGCTGACAGTTCACAAGTTTCCAGGGAAGTATCTGGTTGTCAAAATTCTCTGAAGTTTTGTGTAAAAAATGAATAATAGCGGGATAAATTAATCTTTGCTTTTTGAAGTGTAAAGGTCAAATCAGAGGGTAGTGGCAGTGGTGGGAACCATAATAATGTTTCCTGTAATAAGCATCCTCTTAACTCTTCCAGTTTCTTGCAATGCTGTGTGATGATGTTTTTTTTTTTAGTGTTTTGTTTTGCCCTTTTTTTTTTTTTTTTTTTGGCTTTTGTGTTGGGTTTTTTTTTTTTGTCTGTTTGAACCAGTTGTGGCTCCTCTAAGATTTGTGCACAGGTCAGAGCTGCCAAGCCCCCTTGCTTTCTGTCACTCCTCACTGCAGTGAGAGGCTGAGTGCCTGAATCCTGGGCAGGGATTCAGAGAGAAATAAACTCAATAGCAATAGAGTGCTTTTGAGCAGCTCTTAATTGCAGCGCTGGGCACACAGGGGATCACTTCTCCAGATGTACTGCCAGTGCACGCTGGGTACCTGGTTTATATTCAGGCTGAACATACAGAGTCATCATATTTCTCAGAAAGGGCAGTCAGGTTCCTGGAATTCATTTGCACAGTGTAATAAAATTAGGGTTAAGGTCTTTTCCCCCTCCAGTGGTAATTTACTTCACCTTCTCTCCTCCATCCCTATTTTCTGTTGGTGACCTAAAGCCTAAATTATTATTCTTACCACAAAACCAGTTCAGCTGGGAGACATACTGGAGATAACCACTACCCACAAGGCTATACATTTCAGTATGCCCATACTGTATAACTGCACATTCATTGCTGTTGCTTATTTGAACTAAAACTCCACCAGACACCCCATCTCCTGCCTCAGGTTGATTGGTAAATAATGGTTATTTACTAGAAAATCAGGCTTTGATCAGTGTGCTGGTCAAGGGTTTGATATTAACCACGCTGCTGCCTTTTGAAAAAGGCTTTGGGGATTAAACAATGCAAAAATGGATTTTTGGTAATGCTCTTTTCTTGACCTTAGAGTGACAGTGGCTTCAGCATTCCGCATCAGCCTGAAACCAGAGGTCAGTGACAGCATGACTCACCTGATGGTGGACTTTGCTCTGGAAAGGCACATACTGCAGGCTGTCAAGTTTTTGCCAGGTAAAAAAAACCTGCATGCAGTGGGTTTTGAATTTGTTATGACATTAATAACTTGCAACCTTTTTGGCAAACCAACCAAAACCACACCTCTTTTTTTGCATGAGGGTACTTAAGCTCATTGTCATTCATTGGATGTTAAGCTGAGGGGTAAAGTCTTCTGATTTTATTGTGTTAATTTCTACATAATAAAGCCTTTCAGGTGATAAGAAAAAATATCTCAAAGGTGATAATTAGTCCTCCTGATCCTGTTTTGGTTTTGTTTTAATTCCTCTGTACTTGCTGAAGTTGTTTCTCTAGACTATACCAGCTAGCTTGATGCTTAGTGACACTCTGAAGTCCTGCTCACCTGCAGCAGGGTTATGCATGGTACTGTCAGCTAACAGCACTCACAAGGGTGGTTAGTCAGCTAACATAGCACTCACAAGAGTGGTTACAGGTCCGAAATGCAAGAGAGGGATAATGTACCAGGGCACTGATACTACCATAACACAAAATGTGTGTTGATGCATCTGTTCCTAGCTGAAAGTAAACTTGGAATGCAGTGTTGCAGTGTCTGCTGCTCGTGTCTTTCTAGTCGCGCAGCTTTCCTATATAAAACACTCTGCCCTTGACTGATACCAAGAATACATTGACAAGACTGCTCCTGGCAGGGATGTGAATTGTTTCATCTCTAGGTCACCAGTTTAAATCTGTTAAGGACTTGGCAGCATCAGTTTACATATCTTTAGTGCTGCAGATACAGTATTTGGTGTAGGAAATGACCAGCGTTATTCCTTGTGGTCAGCTAGCAATGTCTAGGCAGAAATTCACCTTTTAGTTTCAGAATCTGGATGTCAGTCCATGCTCTGTGTTTCGGATAAGGGTACAAGGCAGGTAAGCTGATCACAGTGCAGCTGTTTAATGGGAGCTCTGACAGCTTAGTGAGCATGCACAAAGTCCTGTGATACTGTGATGGAAATATTCTACTGTAATGCCAAGCTATTAAATTACTCTGACACCCAATACAGATAGCTAAACAAGCAAAAATGCACTGAGCATTGACAGACCTTCATACACCAGGATATTTCCTAATGTCCTAGTGTGGGAAGCAGAAAGCAGGTTTGGTGTTG
The DNA here is from genome assembly GCA_025447755.1 of Corythornis vintsioides. Classification (NCBI taxonomy): domain Eukaryota; kingdom Metazoa; phylum Chordata; class Aves; order Coraciiformes; family Alcedinidae; genus Corythornis; species Corythornis vintsioides. The sequence goes on along the minus strand of JAOEGS010014849.1, from coordinate 4,707 downwards.
TGGTGATGCAGGTATTTGAACACTGCTCACCAGAATCATTCTGAAGACTTGGTCACTCCAAGAAGAGGAAAATATATAAAACATGGAAGGAGGGTCAGGCCACCTGGGAATAATATAAGGAGGTTGTCAAAGGATGCAGGGATGCAACAAGGAAAGCTAAGGCCTCCCTTGAAATCAATCTGGCGAGGGAGGTCAAGGACAACAAGAAAAGCTTCTTCAAGTATGTTGGAGGCAAAAAGAAGCCTAAAGGCAGTGTGGTCCCGCTGCTGGATGAAGCAGTGTGCCAGACCAAGGAGAGAGAAGGCTGAGTTACTGAATGCCACCTTTGCCTCGGTCTTTACTTCTAAGGCCAACTACCAAGACCACAGATGAAGTCTGCAGGGAGGAAGTTCTTTCCTCAGTTGAAGAGCCTTGGGTTAGTGACCAGTTGAGTAAACTGGACATCCACAAGTCTATGGGCTCTCATGGGATACACCCACGAGTAATGAGGGAGATGGCAGAGGTTATTGCTAGACCACTCTCCATCATTTTGGAAAGGTCCTGGAGAACAGGAGAGGTGCC
>JAOEGS010014848.1:0-12568 GCA_025447755.1 Corythornis vintsioides | reverse complement strand
TGGATGGATGGATGGATGGATGGATGGATGGATGGATGGGTGGGTGGGTGGATGGGTGGGCAGAGCCACCACCATGGCTGGAGTGACCTCAACCCAACGTCCCCTCCCTTCCCCGATCCCCACTCCCGCCATCCCTCCCAAACTCCCTCTCCCACTGAGCTGTCTTGACCAGAGCAGGGATTTCAGAGCTTTATTCACATCTCCTGCGTTCACACCTTTCTCACCGAACCACACGCAGAGAGCGGCGACAATTTCACCCCTCGGAAAGCAGCCAGCAGACTGCCGAGGCCGGGTCACCCACGGCTCACCCCAACGGCTGTGGGCACCACCCCGTGCCCGTCGGCCTCGCGGGACAGAGCCCTCAGTGGGTCAGGGACTTTCTGCCCTTCAGCATGCGCCGGAGGATGACCTCGATGCCCGCGGGGGTGCTGATGCGTTTGATCCAGCCGTGGGTGCGCTTGCGCTTGCGGTTGTTGGGCTGGTACTCGTTGCCTCGAGCCTTGGTGCGGATCTGCTGCCGGTGCCAGGGAGGTGCCAGGTGGGGTTCGATTCCCCCCGGCTGGAAGGGGAGGGGGGTTCCGAGAGGCTGGCGCAGGAGGCTGGAGAGGACAGAGGCTGCTCGGAGCTCTAAGGAGGGGGCTGCCGCCGGCTGCAGGAGGAGATGCCTTTGGAAGAAGAGGAAGAAAAAGCCTTGAGGAAGCGAGGAGGGAGCTGGTGCTGATGGGACAATCGTGGGGTGTTGGCAGCCGTGGAACCACTTTGGTTGGAAGAGACCTTTATGGGCATTGAGTTCAACCACCCCCCAGCACTGCCAGGGCACCACTGCCCCGTGGCCCTCAACACCACAGCTCCACGGGGGGCTTGGAAACCCCTCCAAGGGTCACAGGGTCTACACTCTGCCCTGGGCAGCCCTGGAAAACCCCTGGAGGGGAAGAAATTGTTCCTCAGCTCCAACCTGAACCTCCTCTGGGGCAACTTTAGGCCGGTTCCTCTTGTCCTGTCCCTTGTTCCTTGAGAGAAAAGCCCGACCCTCCCCATCTCTCCCGGACAGGCCCCGCCGCCGTTACCTGCCGCCCGCAACCCGCGGCCAAAACCTCCCCAGCGCCGCCATCGCCCTCCGCCCGTCCTGACAACCCCGGCCTCCCAACAACGCCTCCTCGTATTGGCTCTCCAGGCAGAGCGGCGAGCGCACGCGCTCTCCCGCCGCAAGGGCTGTCGGGTCTTGTAGTCCCGGGGAGGCGCCGCTCTGTTCCCATGGCAACGGCTCTCCCCGGGGCCTCCTGCGGCGGAGCGGGGCCGGTCCGAAAGCCGCCGCCAAGGGCTCGTTTATATCCCCGCCGGGATGGTTCTGCCGGTGCCAGCCCCGGTGTTCGGACCCCCCTCCCACGGCGGGAGGGCCAGGCCTGGCCTGGGGTCCGGTGGCCGGAGCGGGCCCTGCGCGGCCCGGTCACCCTGGGGGGCGGTGTGCGCTGGATGCCCCCTGAACACCGTTAGCGGGAGGGGGGACACGGGCACCCGGGATTGGAAGCACCGTGACAGGCTCAAAGAGGGGAAACTGGTGCTGGAGCTGGCACCGGACTCAGTCACCAGTGCACCCCATACTCCCTGTCTGGAAATCACCAGTTCTCCCAGTATGCAGCTCACTAATAGACCCAATGCTCCCAGTATTGTCACCAGTGCTCCCAGTATGGGGGTCGCTAGTGGACCTAATGCTCTCAGTATATTGTCACCAGTGCTCCCAGTATGGAGGTCACTAGTAGACCCAATGCTCCCAGTATTGTCACCAGTGCTCCCAGTATGGGGGTTGCTAGTAGACCCAATGCTCCCAGTATATTGTCACCAGTGCTTCCAGTATGGGGGTCGCTAGTGGACCAAATGCTCCCAGTATTGTTATCACCAGTTCAGGGATCGCTGGTGCACCCAGTGCTCCCAGTGCTCCCAGTGCTCCCAGTACGGCACGGACACGCTCACGCCACCAACAGACTCACGGGCTCTGGGAAGCCACCGCCACCGGCATGGGGAGAAAGCGGGAAAAGGGGGGGAAAGGAGCCGGGAGCTGATGCTGCGGGAAGGGGCCAACCCCGGCCAGCCCCCGGCAGCTCCGGCGGCTCCCGCTCTGACTGGCAGAGCTCCGTGGCCGTCACGTCGAGGACCCGCCTCCTCAGGAGGGGTTTCAGGGGCTTTCTATGGCTCGAGTCTACAAGGACAAACAGCCCCCCCAGCCCGGAGCTCAGCTATGAAGCTGCTCACGGGGAGGAGGAGATGCCTGGAGGGGGTTCGGGCTGAAGCAGAGATGAGTTGAAGGGGTTTTTTTTTGGTTGTTTTTTTTTTTTTTCTCCATCCATCCCCACCCGACAGGAAAAAAAAACACCAAAAAAAATGTAATCGGAGGAGCTGGAAAAACGAGGGACTCGCCAGCGCTGGCACCGGCATCCCGCACAGGCTCCCGCCGCCTCGGGCATCGCTTCATCTTCCTCCCCCCTCCCGTAGGATCGCAGCTTTCCCTTTGGCAGCCTCGAATCCCGACCATCCGCGAATCGATCAATGCGGTGAGCGAGGGTCGTCATCCCCCACCCCCCGCAACTGCCCCTTTGTGCCCAGGGCGCGGAGGAGCTGGAGGGGAGGAAGATGCTCTGCACCGTGGAGCAAAACAGCCCAAAGATCTGGGGGGGGGTTGGGGTTGGTTTGGGGGGTTTCGGGGTGGTTTTTGTTGGACGTGAGCTAGGGTCTCAGGGAGGGGAGGCGGCCGCGCGGAGCCCCCCGCGTTGTTCAGAACGCTCCGGTCGCGCTTGGGTTAGAAAAACCCACCCGGCGATAGGGAAAAAAAAAAAAAAAAACCAACCCCAAAACCCCAAACCCCCAACTTCTGTCGTGATGCAATTGCGGCGAACGATTGCTGGGCGCCGACCGAGGCCCCGCTGTTGCTACGTGCGTGTCAAATCTGCTCGGATTTTCGGGTGGGGACCGAGGGGGGCACCTGCACGCGGTGGAAAGAGGGGGGCAGGGTTTGGCTGCTCCTCCTGCCGATGGTTTCTTCCAGCTCGTTGGAATCCAACCGGCTTTTCTGCGGCTCTGCGGCGGGAGCGGGGGGCCAATCCCCTCGGAAAATCCAGGAGGTTTGGGAAAAGGTTTAAGCGGGATTTGGGGTGGCGGAGGTCAGGCACAGGTTACTCCTCTGCGGCGTTGCATAATCGTTTTGGTTTCTCAAGGTCCTTCCTCCTTCCCACCGAGGGACCCGGCGGCGGCTCCGCGCTGCCCGACGGCTGCGGCCGCGCAGCTTTCCCGGTGCTCGACCCTCCGCGATTCGGCTTCGTCCCGCCTGGCCCTCGGTGGAGACCCGGGGACCGGTTCTCCCCCGATCTGCTCTCCCCGCGGGGGGGGGGGGGGGCTCATTCCCTGTACTGAGGATTTCAGGGCTGCCCCCGCAGCTTTCTATTTGTACGACCGGTAAAACCTTCCTGGCTACTTACTCCCCAGCGAGCCGATAAAGCTGCTGTAATTGTGTCAGGACAGGGAAGCCGGGCGAGAAGGAATAAAACCCAGACGGAAGAGAAGCAATCCAGGTGCTCAGCACCAGCCGGGGTGGCTTCTTCACCTCCCCCAGAGGGAAATTTACTTTGAGGGACCCAGCCTAAGCAGCGCGACCATTTTCTCGCACTGGTGCTTAAACAGACGTTGTCTTTTACGCGTTTCTTGATGCTGCAGCTTTCTGCAGGTTGCAGAGAGCCATCGGCTGGAGGAGGCCGGGAAGAGCAGGATAACATTTGCCCGTTCCTCGGGAGCATCCTGTGTCATCCTTAATACCCGCGAGCCCCGAGGGGAAGGGATTAGAGCCGAACAAATTATTACGGCAGGTCGGATCCTGGCTGCAGCACATCTCACGCTCCTCTCTGGCACCTCTGCCCCCAGGATTTGCAGGGAATTAGCAGATATCGAGTCCCTGCTACTCCCTATGAGGATCCCAGGCTCTGTGCAGGCAGGGGGACAGAGGTGCTGAGCTGGATTAAGGGGAGGTTTGTGTCAGCTCCAGTGCTGACTCCTGATAAACGATGCTCTCGGCATGTTGATTTGGGGCCAAATGTTTACCAGGGCTTCTCGTGGCTGCCACTGCCATGGGGGCTGCAGGAGAGAAACACTCTGACCTGCAATTCAAGGTCTCCCCAGCAGGGATGGGACAGAGGGAGGAGATTCTTGTCATTCTTTGGACATTCGGGACATCAAGGCCGGGACTCTGTGGGAGGCAGGGCTGGGAGAGGGTGTGGGGCAGGGAACCCCTCTTCCCTGCAGGGATGGCAAGTGAAGAGCCAGCTCAGTTGGCACAGCCTGGCATGGCCATAAGTGTGCCCGTGCCGTGCTGTCACATCCCTGGGGTAGCCGTGGGGCGACACCCCACCCCTTGGGCAGTATCTCAGCCCCACGGGCTCCTCGTCAGCCCCGCGTGGCTGCCTGTCACATCACCCCTCAGGTTTCCCACCCTCCGCCCCATCACGTCGTGTCTCGTCCCATTTTTCTCCAGCTGTGACACGGTGCTGTCAAGTTGTATAAAATCCCAGGCGCTGCAGCTCAAAGTAGGTCAGTAAGTTGTTTTTCCTCAGCCCGGTGGTTCATGGCAGCAGTAAGGAGGGTGAAGCCAAAGGACTCCTCACGGATGCTCCGCAACGAGGCCTGGACCTCGTTGCAGATCCCTCCTGGGATCCATCCCGAGCTGGGGAGTGGTTTCCTGGGGGTGGCTGTGATGTTGAGGGGGGGGGGGTATCAGCTCAGGGTGGTACTCGAGGCACCTTCCAGCTCCCAGGTTCACCCCACTCCTGACTCATTGTTGTGCCTGCCCTTATGTAAGCGGTGCCGAAACCTCGCTGGGTGCCGGGGGCGGCGATGGAAAGGAGCCAGGATGGAGGGGAGGTGAAAGCAGCTTGGTCGCCATGGTTACCGGCATCTTTGCAAAGTTCTTCCCATCCATCTGGTTTCATTTTCAGGCCTTTTTCATCTCGCTGAGGGAACATCCCTCGATGTTCCTGGTGGCACGAGCCGTGGCAGCTGGCGTTGTGGGAGGTGGGAGACAGGCGAGCTTTGCCTCTCTGCTCCCCAGACAGAGCCTGACATCGAGTTGCTTAACCTCCCATCCCTCCATTTCCCACTGAGCAGCTTGACTGGGGTGTGCTCACCCACGGGAATCCAGGGGTAGCTTCTCAGTCTGGTACCCAGCAGGGACAGCCACGTCCTGGACCACAGCTCCAGCCAGGGTGTATCCCAGTGCAGGCTTCTCTTGCAGCAGGATCTGGGCTCATTCCCAGAGCCAACGAGGGTGGAAGGCAGCTCAGTAGACCGAGTTTGGGCTCCCAGGTCTGCCTGCAGAGCTCCTGCCTGCCAGAGCCTTCCAGCAAATCAATTCTGGAAATGAGCACAAGGGGCTGATTGAGTTAATCCCAAGAAGTTAATCAACGTCGAGGTGGTTTGGCCAGCAGTCCTGTTCATAATCCATACAGAGATCGTTAGTACCTCACGAGATGGAGGCACAGCACAAAGCCAGGCTCGATGCAAATCAAGAGGCAGCACCATGTCCTGGTCCCACAGGATCCTGAGCCTTGAGGAACTGTACCCATAGCCAGGGCTGGATGTAGCTGCCAGAGTTGGCTGAGAGCTCGTGGCCACGCGTGTGGGGCCCACAGGGCTCAGGGTCTGCCTGGCTTCCCCTCTCCCCTGGGTCTTCTGCCAGCACCATCTCTCTGTTCAGCATCACCAGCTCAGTGCTGCTCGGGCAGCCCAAGCCTGGCACCAAGCTGGTGCTCGACAGCATGGCAGGAGCAGTGTAGAGTCTGTGCAGAGGCAGCTGGGCATCGTCCAGCCAGGGCTCCAAGCCAGTCTGGTACCCAGCTCCTGGGCTCATCACCCATCTGGAAGCTAGACTGGATTAGAGAAAAGGAATAAACTGTTGGTGCTGAGGGTAGTGAGAGTCTGGCCCAGGCTGCCCAGAGAGGGGGTTGCTTCCCCATCCCTGGCACCATCCCAGGTGAGGCTGGCCAAGGCTCTGAGCAACCTGCTCTAGTTGCAGATGTCCCTACTCCCTGCAGAGGACTTGATGACCTTAAAAGTTCCCTTCCAACCCAAAGCAGTCTGGGATTCTCAAAGTGTAGCTCAGTGGAGCAAACTAGTCCCTTTGCCAGTAAGATCTGGATTTGGCTTCTTCCCAGGACTCTGATACCTCCAGGTTTTGCTTACCAGCTTGGATGGGTTCATCTTCAGAGCAGTGGTGGGTGACAGGGCTGTTTGGCACCATGCTCACCCAGGCTGTGGGTGCAGGGGGCTGCTGGAAAGCTCTCAGTGCAGAGGGATCCCGTGTGGTGTCTGGAAGAGAGGTGGTGGATGTGAGCCCAGGCACCAAACCACAGGGAGCTGGGGCTGCCCTGCCCTGGCTCAGGGAGAGCCTCCAGGACCAGCTTTGCTGCATTGCCAGCCCCTCTGTGGTTGGTACCTGCAGCTGGGATCCCCTCAGGCAGGGACAGCCCCTCTGCGCAGCGCTCGCTTTGCCCATTGGCATCTATAATTCACCATGTTTCTCTTCATCAATAATAAACACGCGTCAGGCAGCAGCCCAGAGGGGGGGCAGGGACCTGCCCAGCCCCCTTGGCACCGCCAGGGTGGCATCGGGCTCCTGTGCCAGCACCATTGCCCCTGGTGCCACCAGCTTTTCCTACCTGGTGGTTGCCTTCACTTGGGTCTTGTTCTCAGCTGGGCTCAGTGGTCCCAGCATCTGCAGAGCCACCCGTGTGCACCTGGAAGAGCAGAGATCAAGGAATGAGCTTTGGGGACAGCGAGGACAGGGCCACATCCCCCCCAGCCTGTGGTGGTGCTGGGTGGGTATATGGGGAGAGGGGTTCCCACCCTTGTTCTCTGCCTTGGTTTGCAGACTTGAATTAAAACCTTAATCTCCCATCCCTGTAATTTCCATCCCTCGCTCTTTGTACTGCTGGTTTAGACCAGCCATACATACATATATATATTTAATTGGCATAAATAATGCATTTTTTTGTAGCTGAATGTCTCCTCAGTTCCATATTTGGTGCCAGAAACAGCATTTTCACTTCAAACAGGCCTTTCTTTGCATGTTCCTTTCCTCGCCCAGAGCAGATCCCTTCTCAGAGGCCCATGGCTCTGTGCCGGGGACTGATGGGGTTCACAACCACTCCAGCTCATCTCTGCTGCCCCCCTGTCACAGCTCTGTGACATGGCCCAGACAGGGAGTGCTGGGTTCAGAACCCCCTTGGCAGGTGTCTGAGGAGGACTGCATTTGGGAAACCCCCCGTTCCCCTCCTCGATGCATCCCCAGAGGCACCTCCTGCCCTTGCTCTTGCCACTGCCGCTTTGCCCAGGGGCTGGCAGGGGGGGACAGGGTGGTCCCTTGGCCCCTGTGCCACAGCCACGACCTCCAGCAGGTCCCCACTGGGTGGTGAAGCTGGTGACTGACCCCTCCTTCTCCCGCCTCCCCCTCCTTCTCTGCAGGGAGCATAATGCTGAACAGCATCACCGATGGACTCCTCTGCTGCCTAATGGGCAAGACGACCAACGCCGTGGGGCCGCTGGACAGCGTTGAGTCCACCAACGGCTACAGCTTCATGGAGGTGAAGCCGGGGAGGATCCTACGCATCAGGCACAACACACCCAACCGCCCGGCCTCGGAAGGAGCCGAGGAGACCCAGCCCGGGGACCCGCAGCGGGGCACGGTGCACTGCAAACGCAAGATCACCGTCTACCGCAACGGGCAGCTGGTGATCGAGAACCTGGGGGACGCCGTCCGCTCCGAGATCCTCCACTGCCAGAACAGCTCCGGGGAACCCAACAGCACCGTGGAGCTGGAGCTTTCCGACGTGGCCGGCACAGCTCCTTCCCAGGGCACCGCCAGCACGCCGGGATCCAGCAGCCGGGAAGCGGCCGCCACCCCCGGCAAGCGTCGGAAGCGTAAACCCAAGAAAGTCGTCAACATCGACTGCAAGAAGCAGATCACGAGCTGCAAAGGGACGCACGGCGACGTGGTCCTCTTCTTCATCCACGGCGTGGGAGGCTCCTTGGATATCTGGAAAGAGCAGCTGGACTTCTTTAGCAAGCTGGGCTACGAAGTGGTGGCCCCAGACCTGGCCGGCCACGGCTGCAGCTCGGCTCCGCAGATCGCCGCCGCCTACACCTTCTACGCCCTGGCCGAGGACATGAGGGCCGTCTTCAAACGCTACGCCAAGAAGAGGAATATCTTGATAGGACACTCCTATGGGTAAGGGACTGGAGGGTCCCAGGAGAGAAAAAGGATGGATTCATCCCCCCACCCTGTCCTCTCCTTGGCAGCAAATGCCCAACAGAGCATAGAGTCACAGAGCTGGTTTTGGGTTGGCAGAGATCTTTCAGGGCACAGAGTGCAAGCGCAGCCCAGCACTGCCAGGGCACCACAGCTCCACAGGGGGCTTGGAAGCCCCTCCAGGGATGGGCACTCCATCCCTGTCCCAGGTCTTCACCAGACTCCTGCTCCAGACCCTTCCCCAGCTCCGTTGCTCTTCTCTGGCCACGCTGCAGCACTCTGGGAACTGAAAGCAGAGCTGTGGGGTTTCCTCTTCTGGGTTTATCCCTCAGCTCTGATCTTCTACATCCTCTTGGTGTCTGTCCCTGGGTCCAGCTAATCCCAGGTCCTGTCCTTCACCAGGGAAGCTGGCAAAGCACAGCCTATAAATAGAGTAAGCCCAAGAAAGTCAATTAGATGGAGACTAAGCAGTACAGAGAGCAGGGCTGGGAGGAGAGGGAACCAGAGACAGGCTCCAAGTTGTTCAGGATTAGATCAGAAGGACAAGGCTGGTCCAGGCTGGCAGGCACCCAAGCAGGTCCCAGCACCCTGCTTTGGCCTGTGAAGGAGTGAAACCCTGAGCTCAGCCCTTCCACCTGGGCTCTGTGGGGTTTACTGGGCTTATCCTACCTCAGGAATGGGGAGCATAGGTCATATGAGCTGCAGCCTGGGCTGCAGCCATGGATCCTTGGGATCTGCTTTGGGATGCAGCATTGGAGCACCAGAGACCCTCTCCTGTGAGGACAGGCTATGAGAGTTGGGGGTGTTCAGCCTGGAGCTGAGAAGGTTCTGGGGAGACCTTCTTGGGGCCTTTCAGAAAGAGGAGGAGAGTCTTTTGAGCAGGTCCTGTTGGGGTAGGACAAGGGGTGACGGGTTTAAACTAAAAAAGGGAGATTTAGACTGAAAGAAAAGATTTGGATGCTGATGGATGGTGAGAGCCTGGCCCAGGGTGCCCAGAGAGGTGGTGGCTGCCCCATCTCTGGCACCAACCCAGGGGAGGTTCGGGGGGCTATGAGCACCCTGCTCTAGTTGCAGATGTCCCTGCTCCCTGCAGGGAGACCTTGAAAGATCCTTCCCACCCAAACCAGTCTGTAGTTCTATGATCCTCCAGTGCCCAACCGATCAGAGCACGGCTCCCACGTCTCTCTGTCCCTGTAGGGTATCCTTCTGCACCTTCCTTGCCCACGAGTACCCAGACCTGGTCCATAAGGTGATCATGATCAATGGCGGGGGCCCGACGGCGCTGGAGCCCAGCCTTTGCTCCATCTTCAACATGCCCACCTGCGTGCTGCACTGCCTGTCCCCGTGCCTGGCCTGGAGCTTCCTCAAGTGAGTGCCCATCCCAGCCCCACACAGCTGGGGAGGGTTGTCCTGGGCCAGCCTGGCTTTCGGCCACCCCAAGCGGGGCCACCACGTCCTGCCAGCAGCATCCCCCGGTACCGCGGCCCTGCTCCGGGTTAACCCTTTGGCCGTGCTGCTTCCATTCCACAGAGCTGGATTTGCTCGCCAAGGTGCCAAAGAGAAGCAGCTGCTGAAGGAAGGCAACGCCTTCAACGTGTCCTCCTTCGTGCTGCGTGCCATGATGAGCGGCCAGTACTGGCCGGAGGGTGACGAGGTTTATCACGCTGAGCTGGCTGTGCCCGTGCTCCTGGTCCATGGCATGCACGACAAGTTCGTCCCAGTGGAGGAGGACCAGCGAATGGCCGAGGTATGGGACCGAGCAGGGCTGGGAGGGTGGGCGAGGGGTGGGCTCTGCAAGCAAAGCGGGCAGGGAGCTCACCCTGGCACTGACCGCCCATCCCCGTCTCCCTCCAGATCCTTCTGATCGCCTTCCTGAAGGTGATCGATGAGGGCAGCCACATGGTGATGATGGAGTGTCCCGAGACGGTGAACACGCTGCTCCACGAGTTCGTCCTGTGGGAGCCCGAGACGCCAGCTGGGGACGGGCAAGGGGAGAAGAAATAAAGCGGCAGGAGGCGGTGACTGGGCTGCTCCAACGGGAGAGCTGTTCTGGAGCGGAGAAGGGGTTTGCGAGAGCGGAGGGGAGTGGCGGAGGCTGCCCTCGCCGGCAGCTCAGCCCATTTTCTTTCCCGGCCCGCGTCGGAGGCTGGGGGTGGAGCAAGGAGGCTCACCCGGGCAGGGAAGCGCGGGGCCGGCAGTGGGAACAGGGCAGACCCGGTCCCCGTCCCCTCGAGGGACGACACGGCAGCCGCTGGAGCGTCTTCATCCTGTTTCTTCGTAGTGTTAATTTTCCTCACGCAGCGACCCCTCCCCCCGGGGATGGAGAGGAGGCAGCTGCGGGAAGATTGGTCCTTCCTGCAGCAAAATGGGAAGAACTGGGAGGGCTGCCTCCAGGGAGAGGACTCCAGCACACCGGGGCTGGAGGAGTTGAGCTAGGATTGCTCTCATGGGAAGCCAAAGGCTCCTCGGCACCACCAGCAGCATTTACCACTCTGAGCCCCACAGCACTTTGGGGTGCTGTGGATGGGACCATCAGTATTGCCAAGTGGCTCCTGTCTGGCCCTGGTGAGGGTCTGCTTGGCCAGGAGATGAGGATGAGGAGGTGACCTGCTCCCTCAGGCACAGCCAGAAGGGCCATCAGCTCCCCCACCACAGTGAGTCTGGTGGGGAGGATGACGCCAGACTTCAGCTTTCCCACGGCCCCTGGTGCCACCATCTGTGCAGTTATGTCCCCAACCACCATCGCTTTAGGTACCGCAGCGCTGGCTTCTGCCTCTGCTCCCCTCCCACCGCCACGTCCTCGAGGTGCTCGGAGCCATCACCACCGCACAGCGACTCCCGCAGCGTCCCATCCGCTCGCCCTTCCCGCCTTCCAGCTCCTCCATCACCCCAGGACACACCAACCTGCTCGCAGGCCTTGCCAGGATCTACGCCCGTCCCTCGTGCACCAGGGGACCAGCCACACGCTGTCCCGTTCCCGCTGTGCCCGGCCCTGCCAATGGCCCCTGTCTGGATCTGGAGGGTCTCAGAGCTACGCGGGAGCAACAACTCCAACCACAGCAGACAACAGCTCGTGACCTGCTGACTCCCTTCTGTACATAACCCACCGGTCCCATCTTCTCCTCCTGCTGCTGCCAGGAGCCACCAGGACCAAGGAGGTACCTGAGAAGTCTTGAGAAGGGACCCTGCTGTGGCGTCCAGGGGCTCTCAGCTGCACTGGGATGGGTGGGAGCCCGAGCGAGCAGGGAGGATGGCCCAGGGGGTGGCCCTGTCCTCCCAGTACCCCAGAGAGTGGAGCCTCTCACTGCTTTGTGTCCCCCTTCGCCCCATCTAAACCAAAGAAATCACCAGTCCCATGGAAACCTCACCCTTGGCCCACATCCCACCACCCACTCCTCACCCCCGAGTGGGGCTGGCACCACGCCGAGGCACCCCAGGTTGGCTGGAGGGGCTCCTGCCTGGGCAGGGCTGTTCCAACCGGAGTTGCCACCTACCCACAACGCACCTTCCCCAAGGTGAGCCCAACTTCCCCCCAAAACGAGCGATGGAGCAGAGGGAGGGTCCTTTGGAGCCAGCCCCAGCGTGATGGGGACTCTGATGAGTGTCCCCAAGCAGCCCTGCTCTGTCCCTGCCCCCTGCAACCTGTCTCATAATGAGAATTTTAACAGCCCTGGGTTTCAATCATCTCCATGAACCTTCCCCCACAACACCTCTCCCCACCCCATCCTGGTCAGCAGAGACCCCGCAGCAGAGCCAGGGGCTGCAACGAGAGTACCCAGAAATGCCAGTGCACCCCAAAAACACGTCTCTCTACCCCCACCGTGACCCCCTCACCCCACCCCCCAGGCCACTCTCAGTGCCTGGCTGCTGCCCACAGCTCTCCAACCTCTGTTGCCACGGAGTCTGTGCCGCTTGTCCCCACATCGCTTGTGCTAAGGCCAAGGCAAACCACGCACCGTGCCCCCGCCGCTGCGCCACGCACCGTGTTAGTGCCATTTCATACAGTAATACAGCCGTGGTGTATTCTCAGCCCTGGTGTGTTCTGAGCCCTGGTGTGCTGGTCTCAACCCTGGGTGTGTTCTCAGCTGCATCCAGCTCATGGATGGGAGAGAAGCACAGGGTCTGTCCTGGGAGTAAGGAATCACAGGGGTTGGAAAGGACCTAGCAGATCACCTAGTCCAACCCCCCTGCCAGAGCAGGGACACCCAGACCAAGTCACCCAGGAACAGATCCAGGTGGGTTTGGAATGTCTCCAGAGAAGGAGACTCCACAACCTCCCTGGGC
>JAOEGS010014846.1:0-24585 GCA_025447755.1 Corythornis vintsioides | reverse complement strand
CTCAGCACAGAGATGCTCCAGCCCCTCAGCATCTTCAGAGCCTGTGCTGGACTCTCTCCAGTAGTTCCTTGTCTCTCCTGAACTGGGGAGCCCAGAACTAGACACAAGATTTCCAAAGTGCCCACCTAGGGCAGAGTAGAGGGGGAGGAGAACCTCCCTTGACCTGCTGGCCACACTCTTCTTCATGTACCCCAGGAGACCATTTATCTTCTTGGCTCCAAGAGCACAAGTTGGCATAGTTCCCTTAACTCCATGGGTTAGGAACAGAGAGCTCTGTCACCTCTCAGGATGGACCAGGAACCCCTCAGGTCTCCTGGCACATTATGTTTGTCTGTTCTTGTGAAATCTGTTGAAACCACCAGAAAGGAAGCACAAAAATGCTATTAAGACATTCTGTTCTTCTTCTTAAAGGGGATTAAACATCCTAACCCCCAACTTTCCATGCATTTTGCTGGATTTAAATAGCTTGTGGTCCCCCCTTCTGGTTGTGTTGGAAGAAGTGGGTTTATTCCAGGGAGGGAGTTAGTCAGGACTGGATTTCTTACTGGTTTAGTAGGTGACTTTTAGCTTTGCTAGCTTTGTGAATGAGCTGAACTGTGTGGAATACTTGATTCCTGCTGTTTTACAGCTGCTTCCATCTCTTTCAAACAGATATCATTAAGTGTGTGAGTGCCATACCCACAGAACATGGCCCTGGCCAGCCTTGGGCTAAAATAGCAACTGTTTCAGCCACAGCCCCGTGGGTCCTTCACGGCTCCAGACTCGACAGCATCCGAATTACAGAGGTTGAATCGAGGAAGAACATCTACAGGGGAGGTATTCCAGTCTCAGGTCTGACTTTTGGAAGGTTGGGGGTTAGAAGAGCAAAGGAAACTGCTCAAGTGGTGAACATTTCACCGGGTGGGTACTTGCAGACATGTGCCAAAGGGTGTAAAAATACTGCCAGCAAGAATATTGTCTTCAAGAAAGAGGTGTCATTGCTCTGGTCCATCTCCAGCTTTGCACTACTCTGTGACAGTGATTTTGCAGAATTCTCTCCCAAAAACTGTGCCCTACAAAAGCTCCATATGTGGTTTTGGTACAAAGAATCAGGTTTGCAGAGGAGTGATCCAAACCAGGGAGGTGCTGGCCCTAGAATCACATCACATCACATGGGGTTGTTGACATCACCATTAGTTTCTGAGCAAGCTCTGTGTAACAGTTTGGTCTCTCCATGCAGAGGGAGATCACAGCAGCCTTGTTAAACATCCCTGCCTTGTCTCGAGGGCTGGTTTGTTGGAGGTCCTGGAGACCACCATTCCCCATACACCTCCTTCCCTGGGGAGGAAAAGGTGTGTGTATGGGGACAGTGGCTGTAGCACAGTGTGTACAGCAAGAGGGAAGCTCTGTCACTGCTCTGCTGTGTCCTGTACACAGGGGCTCAAGCAGCCTGTCAGGATCTGCTACTGGCTCTTGAACTAACTAGGACTGCTTGAAAGCCACATCCAGGGATGAAAATATGCTTTCTAAAGCAAGACTGTACCAGCACTAGGGTGGCCAGCAGGACTAGGGCAGGGATCATCACCCTGGACTGGGCACTGGGGAGGCTGCACCTCAAATCCTGGGTTCAGTTTTGGGCCCCTCACTCCAAGAAGGACACTGAGGGGCTGGAGAGTGTCCAGAGAAGGGCAACAGAGCTGGGGAAGGGTCTAGAGCACCAGTGTTGTGAGGAGCAGCTGAGGGAGCTGGGGTTGTTGAGCCTGGAGAAAAGGAGGCTCAGGGGAGACCTTCTCACTCTCCACAACTCCCTGACAGGAGGCTGGAGACAGGTGGGGGTTGGTCTCTTCTCCCAAGTAATAAGAGACAAGAGGAAACAACCTAAAATTGTACTAAGGAAGGTTTAGGTTGGACATGAGGAACAATTCCTTCCACTCAGATGTTGTCCAGGCCTGTCCCAGGCTGCCCAGGGCAGTGGTGGAGTCCCCATCCCTGGAGGGGTTTCCAAGCCATGGGGCTGTGGTGCTGAGGGACATGGTTCAGTGGTGATCTTAAACCAAAGTTTCTCTTCCAACCAAGTGATCCAGTGATGATTGCAGCAGACAGCATCTGAGCCCTGCCTCTCTTTTCTAGCTTCCAGAAGCAGCGAGGAGCTGAGTGGGCTGGATTTCCTGGATCACAACACGTTGCTCTTCTGCTGCTCCAAGGGCCAGCTGTGCCTGGCCGACCTTCGGCAGCCGCAGAGCCCTTCGGAGGCCGGGGCCGTTCCCTCGGCTGCAGCTGGGGAGAGCTGGTGCATGGGAGTGGGGTGCAGAGCTCAAGGCCCTGGCTCCTGCTCCCGGCCCGTGGCTCGTCTCTCGAGCGGAGGGCTCCTCACCCTCACAGACATCAGAAAATCCTCAGAAGCCTGGGCCTCAGCCAAGTGCAGAGTTCCTGTTCCCAGCTCGGGTGCGGAGTTCCTCTGCGTCTCCTGGGCTCCTGCTCTGGAAGGTCACCTGGCTGTTTCAGGTATGTGCTTTGAGGAGAGATCCCCTTCTCTGAATGCTTTTTTTTCAGCTGTATTTTTCTGGAGGCTCAGTTCACGTCATCTTAAATAGCCCTGTTAGTGGGGGGTTGTTCAGAACTCCTCCTGTTAGCCAATTGTCCTCAGCAGCTGCCTTTCTCCAACAGCTGCAGAGAAGGAACTGAAAGTCCTGGTGGACAAGTTAGCCATGAGCTAACAGTGCAACATGGTGGCCAAGAAGCCACCAAACAGTGGTCTCCTGGGCTGCATGAAGAAGAGTGTGGCCAGCAAGTCGAGGGAGGTTCTCCTCCCCCTCTACCCTGCCCCCGGAAGGCAGTCTCTGGAGTACAGTGTCCAGTTCTGAGCTCCCCAGTTCAGGAGAGACAAGGAACTACTGGAGAGAGTCCAGCACAGGCTCTGAAGGTGCTGAAGCCATTTTTTTTCTCCAGTCTCTCCAGCTCTCTCTCCTTTTCAGGCTTTGATGGCACGGTGCACGTGTACGACACGCGGAGCTGGGACAGCTCGGGCCGGGAAGCAGAGCCCCTCTTCACCCACAGAGGCCACACGTTCGCTGGAGGGGGCAGCAGCAGAGACCCTCCCGTGGTCACAGCCCACACGTGGCACCCCCAGAAAGCACGGACGCTGCTGTCGGCCGCGAGGGACGGGTCCCTGCACGTCTGGGACTGGGTGCAGCCCTGTGGCGAGCGTGGGGAGTAGCTGCTGCTTTTCCACTCGCGTTTCCTGGCCTCGGCCTTGCGTAGGCCGCGCGTTGCACCGAGAGGGTGGGTGGAGGCAGTTGGAGTGAACACAGCCAGCCCTAAAAATGTATTTTAATAAAGTAAGAATTTTTAGGTTGTGTTGGTTTTTTTTTCTCCCGTGTGCCAGCCCTCGAGGGGTAGCTGTGACTCCAGAGTGGGCCTGGTGGTGTCCACTAGCAGAGAGCATCCTGACATTGCTTCATTGTAGACGGGGCTGGTGCCTGCATTGTAATCTTCATGGTATCATCTAATTCTTTGGGTTAGAAGAGACCTTTAAGATCATTAATCCAACCATGAACCCAGCACTGCCAGGGCACCACTACCCCATGTCCCTCAGCACCACAGCTCCATGGATTTGAAATTCCTCCAGAGATGGGGACTCCACCACTGCCCTGGGCAGCCTGGGACAGGCCTGGACAGCCCTTGTGGGGAAGAAATTGTTCCTCAAGTCCAACCTAAACCTCCTCTGGCACAATGTGAGGCTGTTTCAGAAGAAAACAGGCAAACCCATGAGCACAGTCGGAGGAAATGGGCGATTCTGTGGATTTTTAACCTGCTGTTTGCAGGCCTGCAGCAGTGGGGGGTTGGGGAGGGGAAGGCTGCACACCCCGTGTCACGTGCACGTGTCATGAGTAGGGGCCTCTGCTCAGGAAGCCACAGTGCAAACGCAGCCTTTTTGCAGCCCTGCAAAAAGGAACAGGAACAACCCTTTCAACCCCCGGCCTGCTCCGAGCTTTGCCCTCCCCCTGCTTATCCGGAGAGCGCCCAGCCAAAGATGAGGCCTTGCTATCTGTTTGGCTCTTTTCCCACCGACTCAAAGTTAAAACCCAGTGGAGCTAATGTGATTTCCTGGGCATGAGGAAGCCAGGAGATGGCTCTGGCAATGCCTACGCTATTACCAAGGTGTTAGTTGAGGGAGGGGGTGTGGAGGTATATCTGCTGCTTAACCCAAGCATGAAAACCAAAAGGTTTTATCAAGGAGCTGAGTGGGACGGGGGGTGCTTGCCCACAAAGTGGGGGACCCCCAGCTCGTTTTGGCACTAGGGTTGAGTTGTGGAGCACAGGCTCTGCCAGGCTGTCTGTCACCCCTTCCCCCAGCATCTGCTGTCCCCATGTGCTCCTGAAGTTCCTTTTCACTGCTCTTTTCCAGAGCCCAGAACAGCCGCTCTGCTTCCTTCAGGAGGAGGAGAAGCTTCTTCTGGGTGTAGGGGAGTGAGTTGGGGTGAAGGTTGTACTCAGGGTGCTCGGAGCAGCTGGAGAAGCCTTGGCACTGGGAATGCTGTGTGCTGAACTGCTGCGTGTCATGGCAACAGCCACTGAAGGCTGAAACCTGCTACCATCTGCACGGTAACAAGCAGCCAGGGACAGCTCCGTGCTGCTCGCTTCACAGGTCTCCTCCCAGAGCAAGCTTCTGCTGCTCCTCACAGAAAACCTCTCCCTTCCAATGTGTGAAATGGGGGGAACGTGTCCCACCCCATGTCTGCGTCACCACCAGCAGCTGTTGAGGTACCAGCAAAGACATAAAAGCCTGTTTGAGCCCAGGAGGAGATGAACGCTTGTGCAGGGACATGCCTGGTCCTCACCACCCCTGGTGGGGTCCCAGCAAGGGGCCTGGGAGGATTTCTGCCCCAATGAGGGGCTTTCCAGTCTCTCCATGTGCTGCCAAGTGTGTTCCTGCCTGCTGTGGGAAAGCACAATGTGCCCTTCCCCTGCATTGAGACCTCCAGTTCATGAGTTTAGGAGATGGCCTTTCTGTCCCAAAGCTGGGACCAGGTGCAGCCCCAGGAAGGGCAGTGTGTGGCTGATAGGAGTGGAAGTTGTGGGAAACTGCAGCTCCTCTCAGTGTCTCCACAACCTGCAGCCTTTAGATGGAAACTAGGGTGAGGGGCCAGCCTTGGAGCAGGTGGGCTCTGGGGAGAAGACCAGACCTCTGCAGCCTTCCCAGCAACCAGGCTTCATCTTCCTCAGTGTCTCCTTAGCAGTGCTGCAGTGGTGGAGCCGACAAGCAGAAGCAGCAGAGCCAAGCCTGGCCCTGTCCCATGTCACAGTGATGCAGGTAGTGTGGAGAGGACAGGGAAATAAACTTGGCTTCCTAGGGAAATGGGGCTTAAGCAACAGCACATTGTGTACTCATCTAAACTTCCCTTTTCTTTTCCCAAAATAATTTAAGCTGCCTTGTCCAGCTCAAACTGGCTTTGGCAGGGGAGTGGAGATGTCCAAAATAGTGAGTCTTTGCAGCTGCCATAGAAATGGATGCAGCACAAAGGGTCCTCCCTATTAACATGACACTGGAGCCCTCACACAAAGCAGTAGGGTGTGCACCATGTGGGACCTTCAGGCAGTGCTGGTTAAGGGACTATAAGGACCTTGGCTTTGCTGAAGCCAGATTTGCCCTTGTGAGGAAGGTTGGGTCCTAGCCCCAGCACAAACTCTGACACCCATGGAATGGACTGACATGGATGGTTTCTCCTTCCCCACAGCATCAGTGTGGCAAGAGGCAGCTGTGTTAAGACATGAACGTGTTCAAACTCTACTCTCCCTGGGACCATGGAAAGGATCTTCCAGGAGTCATGTCTTCACTGAGGTTGACCAAGAATTTAGCTGCCTGGTTTAATCCCAGGACGAAGTATCAGAGCTTGGGAGAGATGGACTGGAGAGTGATGGACTGGACGTGCAGGACCAGAGAGATGTTTCCCAGCAGGGAGCAGATCCAGAATGGTGCTGTGTGGAACCACAGTGGTTTCTCCTCCCTTGTCTGGGAGTGGACAAGCTACAGACAGAAATGGGGTGGGGGGTGCTTTTGGCTTATACCCCAGTCCCAGTTCCTCCACCCCCCAGCAGGGGAGATGAAGCTGATGGCAGGATTAATTCCCCACTGCCTGTGCAGAGGTGGGATGGTCCAACTCTGGAGCTACTGTGATGCTGTAGGCACAGAATCATGGAATTGTATGGGTCAGAGAAGACCTTTAAGATCATTAACCCAGCACTGCCAGGGCACCACTACCCCATGTCCCTCAGCACCACAGCTCCATGGCTTGGAAACCCCTCCAGGGATGGAGACTCCACCACTGCCCTGAGGAGCCTGGGACAGGCCTGGACAACACTGGAAGGGAGGAAGTTTTTCATCATGTCCAAGCTAAACCTCCCCTGGTACAACTTGAGGCTGTTTCTTCTTGTCTTGTCACTTATTCCTTGAGAGAAGAGACCAACTCAGCCTGGCTCCATCCTCCTTTCAGGGAGTTGTTGAGTGAAGTCTCCCCTAAGCCTCCAGCCCCTCCATGTCCTTGTTGAAGTGAGGGGAGTTTACAGAGTTTAGCAAAGCTTCTGAGTTCTAAGTTCTTAAGAGATTCTAACTTCAGACTACTTAAGGAAAAAATACATGAGAAAATTACTTGCTGTGAGGGTGCCAGAGCCTGGCCCAGGCTGCCCAGAGAGGCTGTGGAGTCTCCTGCTCTGGAGAGATCCCAAACCCTCCTGGACACGATCCTGGGCACTCTGCTGTGGGTGACCCTGCTGGAGCTGGGGGGTTGGATGAGATGATCTCCAGATGTCCCTTCCAACCCCCCACTGTGCTGGGATCCTGTGGTCTGTGGGGGGTCCCAGGGCAGGGCTGTCATTGGTGCAGAGGGACGCTGTGACTCAGCAGAGCAGCTGTGAGCCAGGCGGGTGCTGTTGCTCACCCTAGTCTTGGCAGGAGGAGGAGGATCTCCCAGGGTGGTCATGTCCATCTGTGCTGGTCTTCCAGGATGATGTCCCATTTGATGGAGAGCCACCAGCAAGCACTGCTGGGTCAGGGAACAGCCCATGCTGAGGGTGATGCACTGGGTCAATGCCTCACCCTGGGTGTCTGTCTCTGCTGGCAGGGAGCCCAGGCAGGGCAGGCTGAAGAAGCTGCATTAATAATTTCTAACCCAGATCATCAAGATTTCAGATGTTAGCAAACAGCAACGAGGGTGGCAAATGCTGTTTTTCAGTACTAGTGTGGCCAACAGGACTAAGGCAGGGATCGGTCCCCTGGATTGGACACTGGGGAGGCAACAAATCCTGGACTCAGTTTTGGGCCCCTCACTCCCAGAAGGACACTGAGGGGCTGGAGTGTGTCCAGAGAAGGACAACAGAGCTGGGGAAGGGTCCAGAGCACAAGTGTTGTGAGGAGCAGCTGAGGGACCTGGGGGTATTGAGCCTGGAGAAAAAGGAGTCTCAGGGTGAGATCTTCTCACTCTCCACAGCTCCCTGACGGGAGTTTGGAGCCAAGGGAGGTTTGGTCTCTTCTACCAAGGAATAAGAGACAGGACAAGAGGAAACAGCCTCAAGTTGCACTAGGGGAGGTTTAGGTTGGACCTGAGGAACAATTTCTTCCCCACAAGAGCTGTCCAGGCCTGTCCCAGGCTGCCCAGGGCAGTGGTGGAGTCCCCATCCCTGGAGGGATTGAGGGACATGGTTCAGTGGTGGCAGTGCTGAGCTCAAGGTTGGACTCAATGATCTTAGAGGTCTTTCCCAACAAAAACAGCTCTATGATGATTCTCTGCAGGTCATGTTGGGACAGCCAGCTCTCCCCTGCTCCTCCTGCACCCCAGGCAGCTTCGTGCGAGTCCTGGGGTATTTTAACATCGATTGGTGAGGGGTTTGCCCCAGCCCAAAGCTCACAGAACACACCCACAGGTGGACATCTGGTGTGAGCCAAGGACAGCAGCCGGGCGTACATTGACCTGCTGTGGCCGTGTGGGCTCAGAACAGCAGGGAACAGTGGGACACAGTGGCCAAAGTTCCCTCCTGCCAGAGGAAGGGTGTGAGGAGGCAGACCCTGAGGCCCAGAGCCCAGGCAGGGGTGTCCCAGCACCAACACGGGGTGCTCGTAACACCAGAGCTGGAGATGGGGATGCTGCTGGGGACTTCCCTGCACATAAATGCAGGAATCAATTAATGTGCCAGTGAGGAAACTGGCAGCAGATGGGAGCACTGGGACTATCAGCTGCTGAGACAAGATCTGCTCGTGTTGGACTTGTTGGGGTGGGAGAGGGGCAGAGAGGGGGGTTCAGAAGCCTCCATACCCTGCTCAGAGCACTACAATCACGAGCCACCTTGTTAAAGACCACCAGACCATGCCAGCTCCCCTGTCCTGAGCCAGCAGCAGTGTCCAGGCACTGGGACCATGTTTCATTATTTAGCTTGTTCTTTTGGGGGTATTTTGTTGTTGTTGGGGTTTTTTTGTGTGGGTTTTTTTTATCTTGAGTTTAATAAACTAGAATAATTTATTTGACAGAACACAGAAACATCACAGATACGGTGAAGAAACCAAAGAAGCAGGTATCAATGAACAGTACAAAGGAACCACTTTACAAAAAGAAGTACCACGCTGCCCATCAGCTTTACCCAAAAATAATGGGGTTGGGAAGGAGGGTGGGAGGAGGGTGGGGGGGGCTCAGCTCTGCACACCCCTGGGACACAGAAGGGATGGAGCCAAACCCACGGGTTGCTCACAGAGGATGACGGCACAATAAATAGTGAGAACAGCCTCTCGGTCGGTGGTGGGAGACCCTGGTGGGGGTCCAGATGAAGGGGTGGGGGGAGGGATGGGTCCAAAGGGACCCCAGAACTGGCACCGCCAAGCCGGGAGGACAAGCAACTGGTGAAACACTGGCTAGAGTGGTAAACGCTGAGTACCCCTTCCCTTCCTACCCCCAAAAATAGGTGTTTGACCCTGTGCAGGGGGGAAAAATACCAGCCAGCAGAGTTCTGTGGCTCTGGGGGCACGGGGGAAGGCAAAGCCTCCCTGGTGTAACCCCGCTGGGAACAAGGCCCAGCCATGACCCTGCTGTGCTGGGAAGAGGCGTTTGCAGCCTCTTCCAGAGCAAGCACCTCGTGGCCATTGGCAGGGACCCAGGGAACAGCCCCGCCTCTGCTGCCCGCTCCATTTTCACCGGCCTTACCTGGCCCTGGCAACTCCCAGCTCTGAGTTTGCTTCCTCCAGGAAGGATATACTGGTGTAAAAAAAACCTGACGTAACCGAAGAATAAAGCCCCGAGCTTGGCTCCTAAGAAGGATCTGGAGCAGAGGGGGTAGGAGCTGGGGGAGCAATGCCTGCCCGTCTCACCACCTCCAAACCCCGGCACCAGGTCGAGCCTTCGCTGGGGGGCAGCTGGGGCAGGGGCTGGGGGTCACAGCCAGGTTCGTGCATCCCAGGGAGGGGGCACATGCAGCAGGGCCAGGCGCAGGGGAGGACAGGCCACGGGCAAGGGGAGGAGGGGACAGCCGAGGTGCGCAGGTGCCCTTTCCCATGAGCAAGCTGCCTAGAAAAGATCCCCCCCCCAACCCCCACCCCGTTCTGCTGCAATCCCCCCTCCCCCTTCCCTCTCCCCGTAGCAAACTGGTGAGACTGGACTCATATAAAACGCGTAAAAGAGGCAGCTCATAGGAAAGGGCTCTGATGCAGGGATGGAGAGGTGGGGGGAAGGAAAATGAGGTGTGGGGTAGCCACAGGGGTGTCCCTCCCACACCCCTGCTTCCAGCACCCCTCCGGCCGTGCCCTGCCCAGAAAACAGCAGCTGGATGAAGAGTGAACACCACGGCACAGCTGGAAGGTTATAATTGCCACTCGCCATCGGGCGATCGAGAGGCTCCCGGTACAGGTAGAAAAAAACCAAATTAATCATTATACAAAAGAGAAGAAGCCTAATGCACGGGTGGTACCGGCCCGGCGAGCTCGGGGCAGGGTGGGGGGGGTGGCCTGGTGTGGGGAGGGGGCAGCTCGCTTATCTGTCGTTGAGCTGCGGGGAGTTCGTCCGCTCCTCCTCGTCCTCCTTGTCGTCCTTCATGCCTTTGAGCCGCTGGCGGGCGAAGTCTTCGAAGACGATGTCGTCGTCGCTGGCGGGGACACAAGGGGCACGAGGCTTTACAGGGGGGGGGGGGGGGGCGAGCCCGGCGGGGGCACCCAGGATTTGGATGGAGGGGGCACCGGCTCGCGAGGCCAGCCCAGCGCGCGTCCCAACCCGCAGCCCGAGGGGTGCTCTTCAAACCCCCACCGCGCAGCAAGCAGCCCGGACCCCCCAGAAAAGCACCTCCCCTCCACCCCAAAACCAGTGGGTGTCCAGCAGCCACGTGCAGCAGGCAGCTCCCGGGTATCGTGGGGAGCGGCTTGGTTGGCAAAGCCCCCCCACACCCCCCGACCCAGAGAAACCCCACTCCCCCCAAAACCATCCCCAAAACTCCCCCCAGACCCAGTTAGGTGCAAAGCTGGGGCTCAGCCCGGGCGACACCAAGCGAGCCGCAGGGACACCCACCCCACGCACACACACACACACCAACACACGATCCCGGCGGGCGCTTCCTTACTGCGCTTTCTCCTGGGTTGGTTTTGGTTTTTTTGGGTTTTTTTTTGGTTTGGTTTTTGGGTTTTGGTTTGGTTTTTTTATGGAAAGCCATGCAGGGAGGTGGGAGAAGGAGGAGAGAAGAGAGAGGGGCAGGGCATGCGTTAGGGGTCCCGCCAGCGGGTCGGGGGGGGTGCCATGCGAGCTCCGCAAGCACTTCGCGTTCCCACACGGAGCCCCGCAGTGGAAGATGATTGTTTTGGGGGTGGGGTTTCTTGGTTTTTGGTTTCTTACTTTGTGTCAAGCTCTATCAGGTTGGTATCTATAGGCGCCTCATTCTCTGGAACTGAACAGAGGGAAGGAATTATTGTAGAATCACAGAATGGTTTGGGTGGGAAGGGACATTAAAGTTCATCCAGTTTCAACCCCCCTGCCATGGGCAGGGACACCTCCCACTAGAGCAGAGTGCTCCAAGCCCCATCCAGCCTGGCCTTGGAACACATCCAGCAATGGAGCAATTATGCCCCAGCAGACACTGGGGTCACCACTGCCCTCCCTGTCCCATCCACCCCTCCAAGGCTCAGCTGCACCAGAGTGATGGGGTCACCCCCACGGTCTTAGTCCCGTGGATGGGTTTTCCACTTGATGGGATCCAAAAATCTCCATCGGGCACCACACAGCCTCCTTGGAAGGGATGCCTGACCTCCTCCGCCCCAACCAACCCATCCCAAAGCGGGGCTGCCCCACACCCTGGGAGGGGGGTTGTTGGACACTCACCGTCTCGGTGTGCTGGTTCCTCCTTGGGTTTGGGATGCATCAGTGTGAAGGGCAGCTCCACTGCCACGTCACTGCAAAATACATCAGGGTGAAGTGCAGGGCTGCCTGAGCTTCATAGGCAGAGCAGGGCACTTTTTTTTTGGGGGGGGGGGAGAAAGGGCAGAGCAGCATCCCACATTTCCAGAGCAGGGCAATGAAACTGGTGAGGGGTCTGGAAAACCTTGTGGAGAGACTCTGAGGGAACTGGGGTTGTTTATTGTGGAGGAGACTGAGAAGAAACCTCATTGCCCTCTACAGCTCCCTGAAAGGAGGCTGTATCCAGGCTGATATTGGCCTCCTCTCCCAAATTACTAAAGACAGAATGAGAGGAAATGGCCTCAAGTTGCACCAGGGGAGGTTTAGATTGGATATTATGCAGTTTTGGGACACTGAGGGGCTGGAGAGTGTCCAGAGAAGGGCAACAGAGCTGGGGAAGGGTCTGGAGCACAAGTGTTGTGAGGAGCAGCTGAAGGACCTGGGGTTGTTGAGCCTGGAGAAAAGGAAGCTCAGGGGAGGCCTTCTTGCTTTTGACAACTCCCTGAAGGGAGGCTGAAGCCAGGTCAAGACAGGAAACACAAGAGGAAACGGCCTCAAATTCTGCCAGGGGAGGTTTAGTTTGGACATGAGGAACAATTTCTTCCCCACAAGGGCTGTCCAGGCCTGTGCCAGGCTGCCCAGGGCAGTGGTGGAGTCCCCATCCCTGGAGGGGTTTCAAAGCCTTGGAGATGTGATGCCAAGGAACATGGTTTAGTGGTGATCTGGCTGTGCTGGGTTAGTGGTAGGACAAGATCTTAAAGATCTCTTCCAACCAGAATGATGCTGTGATTCTGACTCCCCCCTGCAAGCAGGTAGCAGAGGAAAAGGGCACTGTGTGTGTCAGCTGCAGCCCACCAGCCCCAGGAACAGCAAGTGGCCGCTGGGAGTTGTGGTCCCTGAGGGACCCTGTGTGAGGGAAGCAATGTGAGGCTGGAGACCAGGAAAGCCCTGAAGATTCCCACAGCCAGAGATGCTCAACCCCAAGAAGCCATCTCCACGCTCTTCTCACTATGCCCAGCAGCACCCACAGGCCCTTCTCACACTGGCCCCATTGCTCTGGCACATGTTGGGGGATGCAGCTCATCAGCCCCACCAGTCTCTGGGCTGGGCAAGTGTGGGGTTGGGGTGGAAGCAGAGGGGACCGAGGAGATGCAAAGGATGAGGGGGGTCAGCAGCAGTGATTCAAGGGGGGCAGTGTGAGCATTACCTGGAGGCGAGGTCTCCCAGCAGGCTGGTGTAGGTCAAAGAAGACAACTCATTAGTCACCATGTCCAAAGACACAGAACCCTCCACCACCACCACCTCATGTTCCCCACCATGTATCCCAGGGGAGGTCTGAGGGGTCACAGGTCCCATCCATGCCACGGGAGAGCTGCAAGTGGGGGTGGGGCCCATCTCGTAGAAGGTGAGATTATTTGAAGGGTTAATAACTCCCATCCACCCCAGCAATGGTCATACTGGTGTCCTGGTGCAGGGCCACCTTGCCCAGTGATGGGTTCTGCCACAGTTTCACCACCCCACCCATGGGAACCACACAAAACCCAGTTCCATGCCCAAAGGAGAGCAATGGAAGAGACAGGGAACAACATGTGGGAGGTGGGTCCCCAACACTCACCCTCCTCGTGACACCACCAGCTTCACCTTCACCTTGTAGGAGACAATAATGCCCAGGATCTCCTTGTTAGCTCCATCTCTCAACCTGGTGGAAGGGGCAGGTGGGTGTCACTGAGGGAACGTCCATAGGGGTCGCCCCCACCTGTCCTGCTCCACCCTGAGCATCACACAAGGAGCAGAAGCCGGGTGCCCCCCAGGGCTCAGTCCTCCCCCAGGCCCCACCACGCGCATTGCCAGGGGGTGCAGGAGCCCAGAAGTGATTTGGGGGTGGGGCTCACAGGGTGCTGGATGCCAGGTTGGTGTCCTCGTGCTTGAGCTTGCCGTCCAGCGCCAGCCCCCGCTTCTCCCGGTTGTTGGCGAGGAAGGGAGTCAGGGTGTAGACTTTGCAGAACGTTGAGCTCGGGGCCACCATGTCGCTGGGGATGACAGTCTCCATCAGGCAGGCCCTCAGCTCTACCCCAGCTCCAACAATCCCATGTGCATCTCAGCCCAGAGAACATCTCCTTCCCAAGATCAGACCAGAGGACAACTCCATCCCATACCCAGCTGAGTGGTCATCTCTTTCCCAGCCCCAACCTAGAGGAGATCTTCATCCCAACCTGGTGAGCATCTCCATCTCAATTGCAGACTCAGTCCAGACATCCCCAGTCCGGACCCAAAACAGCAAACATTTCTACCCCTGCCCCAGCTTGGAGTTCATCCCCGGCCAGGGCAATGCAGAGGGTGACATTCCCCATGATGCCACCAGAAAACGTGGCTCCATCTCCCTGCTCCTCCCACCCAGACCTGCTTGCCCAGCACCACTTTGAAGGTGCTGCACTGGGGCTTGAGACCTCCAAGGCTCCTCCAAGGTCCCCAGTGCCCCTTGTGATGTCCCCAAGCAGACAGTAACTCACTCAGCATCCTCCACAGCCACCGGGCACTTGTACTGGGCGGTGTTGAAGAGGCAGATGTCAGCATACTGGCGCACTGGGGACAAAGGTGGAGAGGCAGAGGGTGGGGGAGGGCCACCATGGGGACAGGGATGGTGGCCAGTGGGGGGACAAAGCCACCGGCCTCACCTGAGATTTTGATCTTCTTCACTGTCTTGTTGGTGTTGTTGGTGACATGGACATTGACACTGATTGGCTCTCCATGGTAGTAGATCTGTAGGGAGCAAAGGAGGCGTGGGGGACACAGTGAGGTCCTCACTCTCCCCATCACCCCATCACTGGTGTTCCCTCTCCCAGGCCTCCCCCACCTCCTTGTCCAAGGATGCCTCGAGGTGCAGCGGCTTGTCCGACATGAGGAACTGCCGGGTGGTCTCTGCCATGGGCTGGGGGCCGGGTCTCTCTGGTGCATACTGCACCTTCCGGATCACCAAGCGCACAGAGTTCCTGGGAGGAGGTGGCAAGAAGAGAACCCGGGTGTCCAGCTACCCACAGGCAGCTCTGCCCTGGCCCATTTGGAGCTCAAATCCCTCTTCTTCTGCTACACTGAAGCAGAAGAATCCTTGCTTCCAGCATAGTGGTGGATGTCTCCATCCCAGCCCCAAGATCACCTGTGACCCATCCCTACTCTGGTAAGCATCTTCAGCCCAGCTTCCCCAGGAGTTCCTGGGGAACTCCACCTGGAAAGCATCTCCAGCCAAGCCCAAGCCTGGAGAATGTTTCTGCCCCAGGGAACATCTCCATCTCTGCCCTAGTCTGGAGGACACGTCCATCCCAGCTAAAGCCTGGAGGACATCTCCATCCCAGGCCTGAACTAAAAGACTTCTGCAACCCAGGCCCAGCCCAGGGAACAACTCTGTCCCAGCCACAGTATAGAAGATGTCTCCATTCCAGAGCCAGCCTGAAGAACACCTTCATCCCAACTCCAGACCCAGCACAGCAAACATTTCTGTCCCTGCCCCAGCCTGGAGTTCATCTCCACCTCAACCTCATCCTGCAGGACATCTCCATCCCATCCACATTCTGGAGAACACCTCCATCCCATCATCATCCTAGAGGACACTTCCATCCCACCCCTAACCTGGAAGGCATCTCCACCCTATCTCATCCCAGGGGACATCTCCATCCCACTCCCATCCTGGAAGACACCTCCATCCCATCCCCATCTCATCCACTGTAGGTGGCAAACTGGGATGCCCCTTGCCTGCTGCCAGGTCACAGCCTCTGACAGCACCCCAAGAATGCTGCTCCCACCTGGGCTGGACAGATCCTCTTTGCTCACCTCTTATGGATTTTCTCCTCCAGGTTCTCCGCACAGAAAGCTTTGACCTCATAGTCCACACCGCAGGCCTGGAGACCAGGAGGGGGCAGAGAAGGAGGCAGAGAAACGCCTTTGCACCCCCCAAGAGGTGACCCCAACCAATGGCAGGTTACCACAGCCTGATGGCATAAGGATGGGTGGACCTTACCTTCCCCGTGTCCTCAGGGCCTGGCTGCAGCGTGACAGAGCAGGGCAGGTTTGGGGGGATCTGAGGGGGAAAAGGGGGGTTTAGGAGCAGGGCTGGGTCACCCTGTCCTGCTCTGAATCCATTCTGGGAAGCAGCTCAGCCCAAACTCCAAAGGATTACAAAAAAAATCCATTATTTTGTTGGTTTGGGGATTTTTTTCAGTTGTTAATCTGGGGGATTTGGAGGAATTAAAGTTGTTTCGCAGGAGCTCAGGGCCTTTTGCAAGCCCACGGGGCTCCAGCCTGGAAAATGCCACCAAGACACTGGGAAATGTCACCGAGTCCCTGGGAAATGTCACCGAGTCCCTGGGAAATGCCACCAGGTTCCCCAGCCCCAGGGCAGGGGGTAGCTGCCGGCACCAAAGCTGCGCTGAGGACCAGGAGCACAAAATGGGGGTCTACCCCACCCACCCAGTTCCTTGGGGGAGCACCCCGGGTTGATGTCACCACCCAAGACGTGGACCCCCTGCCTCAGTTTCCCCACTGACAGCTGCTTTTTGCTCTTGGAGTTTCCAGATCCAGCTGCATCTTCATCGTGGGTGGTGGCATCTCACCCTCAAGCGACTCCAGAGGGCCAGGGGCCACTCTGATGTCCCTGGGGTGAGGGTTATCACCCCTCCAGCAGCAAGGGAAGAGCACCCAGGAGCAACGTCACCCGGTGCCACCCTACCTCGAAGGTGAAGGGGTAGGCATGCTCGCCCAGCTTCTTGATGAGCCGCTCCTGCAGCCGGGTCAGGGGCTTCTTCTCCTCAGGGAGTGGGGGGAAGGCCTGGGCATTGGCCACGAAGAGGTCCTTGCGGAAGGTGAGGCCCAGCACGTCCAGGTCCTCGCGGCCGTAGCGGAAGGCGCAGGTCAGCGTCACGAAGACTGGGGAGGGCGAGAAGCAGAGGAGGGTTTTGGTGGCACTGGTGGCATCGCGGTGCCTTGGCACCACGCCACGATCTACCATGTCACAACATCACGGGGTTTGAACCAGGCGACCTTCAGAAGTCCCTTTCCGACCCGAACCGTTCCGTGATGCTGCGATCACGGCGTGGTGACATCGTGGCACAGGGGCACGGTGACACGACGGCAGGGAGGACACAGTGGCTCATCCTGGTCCCACAAGTACCAGGAAGTGGTGGTGGGTGCCATGGTAGAGAGATGGGTGCAGCCCAGAGATCACACATATGCACCTTGGAGTGCCCACCACAGGACTCATAGCCCCAGAGGGCTGGAAAAAGTCACCCAAGGATCCAGAAGAGCCACCAGTAGGGCAGGACCATAAAGACCACAGGCTGGTCCCCTGTGATGTTGCCCCCTCCATGGCCCCAGCCACAAGGGATCCCACAAGGAGCCATTACCTTTTCTCTCCTTCAGGTACTCAGGATCCACCAGCACAACTCCATCTGCAAGGAAGGGAACACCACTAGATCAGGGGACACTCCAGCAGGGCATCTTCTGGGGGCTCCCTGCTCACTAAAAACCCTTCCCATCCACGTGGGCTCAAGCCCACCCTGGCACATCCCCCCATCCACCGAGGTGTCCCTCAGCCGAGCCCCACTTACCTACAGGGTCCACCACGTCAATGTGATCCACAAAGTCCCTCTTCCCCAGGTAGACAGTGAGCTGCACAGGGAGGAACAGGGGGGTCAGGGATGCCACCAGAGCTCTAGAGGGCTTGTCCTGGGGTCCCACCTGCTGGGGTCCATCACCCCCATGCGTCCACAAGGGCCACCCCATCCCTGCAACACCCAAAGGCCAACGGCACCCCCAGCCCCAGGCAAAGCCTGGAACCCCTTCAGGTATCTCTAGACTTGGTGACACCTGAAGGTACTTGGCATCTGAGAACATTCTGGTCTAGGTCAAGTCTCAGCTGGCAGCTCATGGGCTTGTCCCTATTGTTTCTGCCGGTGGAGTGGGACTAAGATAACCCCTGCCTTTGGACAAACTTCCCCTCCAACCCCACTGTGCCTCAGTTTCCCTTCCTCCTGGCAACAGCAGGACAGGGATATCTTTGGGATCTTGGTTTGTGCCCATCCCCAGTCCCCTGGCTCCACTTACAGGATTCTAGGAGGGGGTCACCACAGGAAACACCAGCTCCCCCCCACTTCCCACAGGTAGCCCCTCCACTTACCTTCCCATTGGGACTCGCCTTCTTAAACACCCTGAAACACAGCAAAGAAAGGGGGTGGTCAGGGGCTAGGGCAGGTTTGGGGGTCCTGCCCTGGCAGTGGGAGGAGGTCTGGGTGTCTGTTTCAGCCCTGGGGGGGGGTCCTGCAGGGGAAGATGGGATCGGAACAGGGTAGGGGGGGTGTTCCAGGGGCTGCACGGCTGATGCTGGGCCAAAGGCTAGTGAGGGGTGGCCAGGGGCTGGGTGAGGTGCCACGTAAAGGTCTTGCCACACAAAGGAGCCAGGCAAGGTGCTGCACAAGGAGCCGTGCAAGGTGCTGCACAAGGAGCTGCGCAAAGGCAGGAAGGGTCCCTGGTGGTGGGGGGCACCCTCTGGCACAGCCCCGTTGGGTGCCAGGAGCTGCCCATCCCTCAGCACCCCAGTGAAGAGGCATCAGGTGCCACCACCACCCAGCCCAGGAGAACAGGTGTCCCTGCACAGGTAAGGTGCCCAGATACCACCACCATGGTGGCAAACCCCAGGTGCCTTCCAGCGCCTTCCTCTTCCCCAAGGGCGTTAATTTGTTTCTAATTACCTGGAAGTAAATGAAAAATAAGGAAGGCACAGATGGATCCCAAAGCCACTGGAGAGACCGGGATGCTCCTGTCTAAGGGGTTTTTCCATCCCCAGGACCGCAGGGGTCCAACGTTGCCCCCACAGCACTGAAACCCGGAGCAACCGGGACGTGCGGGCTGCAGGCAGGGAGCAGGCAGGGCTGGTTCAGAGCCTGCCCTGGCAGGGAGCCACCCGTAATGGGTTCTCCTCGGATAATCCCTCCTCGCCTTTAAATTCCATTAAAACCATCCGGGAAGATTAGCGCCGGCAGGTTCGGGTTGGGAAAAACCCAATTCCCGGGGCGGCCGCTCGGCTCTGGAAAGCGCCAGCGGCTCCTCCAGGCGCTGCCGGGAGGGGCCCTCGCCCCGCTGCCCGGCGCCGTGATGGGCACAGCCCGGGGAGGGTCCCGGCACGGCCGAGCGCTGGGGGCCCAGTCCCCGCCGCCGGACACAGCCTTGCTAGGAGCACCCACGGGTGTGCCAGGGTCCCCGTGCCCACGTGCCGCTGTCGTGCCCACCCACGTGGCAGGGTGACCCCCAAACCCTCGACATCCCGAGGGCGCCCTCAGCCTGTGCCCATGCACTGAGGTGACCTTCAGCCCTGCCCGTGTGCCAGCTGGACCCTCAACCTTGTGTCCACGTGTCAAGGAGACCCCCAGCTCTACGCCCGCATGCCAGACTGACCCTCAGCCAAGTTCACAGGACAGGCTGACCCTTAGCCCCAAGCCCACATGCCACAATGACCCCCAAACCCCTGTGCCCACATGCCAAGGTGACCCTCATCCCTGTGCCTATGTTGCCAGGGTGACCCTCTGCCATGTCCACATGACAGTCTGACTCTCACCCATGTGCCAGGGTGATCCTCCAGCCTATGCCTGTATATCAGGGAGACCCTCATCCCCAAGCCCACATGCCAGGGCAACCCTCAGCTGCATCCACCTGCCAGTCTGACACTCAGCCCCATTCCCACATGCCACAGTGGCTCTCAAACCCCTGTGCCCATGTGGCAGTGGGACCCTCAGCCCCATGCCCTCATGCCACAATGACTTTCACCCCATGCCTGCATGTCAGGGTGGATCCTCATCCCCTGTGCCCCTGTACTGGCCCACAGAGGAGGGACAGCAGGGCCAGGAGTGCTCCCAACTACCAGCAAGCCCCAGCACCAGCCTCACTGGCCCAGCACAGCCCTGGGCTACCAGGGTCACCCATTCCCCGGCTCCCATCAAACCACCCCTCTGATTCCCTCCAAGAGCCCCAGGAGATAACAGGGACCAGTGATAAATCCTCTGCCAGGCGCAGAAACACCCAGGACACCACAGAGGTTGTCCCAAAGCCACCAGTAACACTGTCCCCATCCCACTGGCCCTTCTCAGGTGGCTTCTCCTCGGAACTGAGTTTTTCCAGCAGAAATGGGAGGGTTTTTCCCTGCGAGTGGGATGCTCAGTGTGAGGAAAGCTGGAGTTACGGGAATGCAGCTGCAATTAAGTATGAAGGGGGGTGGGGGAAGGAAATAAAGAGCCTGGGCTCATCAGGAAAGGGCGGCAGTGCCGTTACTCAGCATTTCCTCTGCCCCACAACGAATTAATTAATTCATTCGTTAATCAGAGCAACCAGCCTCGAGAGGTGGGGATGGAGGGGGCGATGCCATCCTCTTGAGAGTAAAAACAGGGGTTTTATTTTCTGGGTAATTAATGAAGAGTTACATAAAAGCCAGGTGAGAAGCATCCTCTGCCAGCCTGTCACCACCTCCCCTGTTCACCCCCTATTCCCTGCCACCCCCTCCACCTTGGGGACCAGCAGCCCAGGGGAGACCCCCCAGCACCGGTTCCTGACCCCAAGTCGTGCTGAAAAGCACAGGATAACACGGCCAAAGGAAGCTGTGCCAAGACCCCCCACCCCGGGGATGCTGGAAAGGGGAGGAGGAGCAGTGATGCCTCCTGCCCGGACCTTGTTACACAAACGAAGCCACTAATGAACCCAGGCCAAGGCGAGATCGATGGCGGGTGCTGGAGCAGGAAACAATTACTCACCACTCCTTGCTGGCACCCACTTCTTGGTGGCCCCAGGCCGGGGTAGGAGCCCCATGCAGCCCCACAATGTGGTTGCTAGATCCTGGGTGGGGGGAGCTATGCTTTGGGTGCAGGAGACCCACAGAGCCCAAGACCTGCACGGCCCTATGGGGTGGGTGCAGGATCTCCATAAAACCCTGTGCTATGGCTGCAGAAGCCTGAGGTGGCCTCATGCTATGGGTGCAGGAGTCCTGCACAGTCCCACACTATGGGTACAGGAGCCCTACACAGCTGCATGCTATGGGTGCAGGAACTCTGCACACTCCCACCTTATGCAAAAGCACCACAGAGCTTGAGACCTTCGTGGTTCAGTGCTGTGGGTGCAGAAGTCTCACACAGCACCACACCATGGGTGCAGGAGGCCCACAGAGCCCCACACCATGGGTGCAGGAGTCCAGGGTGGCCTCCTGCTATGGGTGCAGGAGCCTGTGGTGATCTCAAGCTATGTGTGCACCAATCCTGCTCAGCCCCACAGGTGCAGGAGCTGGGGCTGGCCCACAGAAAGACCTCCCCCAGCACACATCCCAAAACTCTGCCCAAAAGCAGCTACAGGAGCGGGGAAAGGGGACACGTAGGGACGTGGTGGCTCCTCAGACTTCGGCAGCTGCTCAGCTGCAGGCTGGGGAGACCCTCACCACGATCTGAAGGGAGGGAGGGAAGGAGGAAGCAAAGAGCCTTCCCTCCCCCACCAGCCCTTCCTGGTGTCGAAACGCTGGAGACACAGAGCAGGAAGCCACTGCCACTGCTGCCCATCAGTGGCTTCCAGCCCCGGGGGGGCCCCACGCCACAGGCTGGTAGCACAGGTGGCCCCCAAGCCCCTTGGCAAAGCCAGCCCCTCACTCTCCAGTCCACCCCAGTACCTTAATGAGCTCATTACAATCCCTTCATTTGGTGGCCAGCCATCGAGCGGGGTCCCTTTGCTCTCCGGTGGGATGATTTACGAGGGTTTCACTCCCTTGGGCATCGGAACAGGGCCCGACAGCAGCGCCATCGATTGCCTTTGAACTTGGGGAGGAGGAGCTGGTGTGGGGGGTGGTTTTTTCACCGTCTCTCCCATTAACGAGGCCAGCGGGCAGCTCTAATTAGCCCGAGCCGCGTTCGAAGGGAGGTCGGGGGATAACGGAGCCGCCAGCAACCGCATCCCAGGCTCTGGCAGAACCCCACGGCGGTGGCGGCGGCTCCCTGCCAACCCTGCCCTGCCGGGGTGAGCCCTCATCACTGCTCCGGCCCATCCCCGGGCAAAACCATCCCAAAGCCTTCGTCCCACCGCCCCCTGCCAGGCTCGGGGCGGCAGAGGCATCCCCCGGGCTGGGTCGGGAGCTTTGCCGGCTGCTCTTGGCAAGGAAACGCCTTGGCTGTGGGATCCGGGATGTGTCTGGATCCTGCTGTTATTACTGAGAGTTTGTTCTCTAAACAACAGCCAGGAAGCAGGAGTCTCCCCTCCCGGGCCACCTTCCAGAGGCTCCTTCTCTTCCCAACGGAGATCCCTGCCCCAATCCCGGACGCTACAGCTTCATTCTGGGGGGATGCCAGGACTGCAGAGCACCCCCCAGGGCACCACTGATGCTGTAGAGGCTCAGGATGGGACCACGGGGCCGAGGGAAGGGTGCAGAGGATTGCCACGGGCCACCCGATGACCATCCTCCTGGCTCACAGAGGCCAGCAGGTGCCCACGGAGCTGCGGCCACCCTGGCTGAGCGCCAGGTGGGAAGATCTTTGGGGTGATGTACGTTTGGTTGGTTTTGTTTGGAGAAGCTGCAAATAATTTAGTGTTCAGAGTCAGCTGGGGCTGGCCCAGGCCTCAGCAATGCCAGTAGCCACAAACTCGCCCGTTTCCTCTGCTGAGCTGCTTCCCCCAGCTCTTCTCACCACGGGGTCTTTGAAGAGGGCTCAGCGGGAGACTGGGAATGACGCACAGAGACGGAGCACCCCCCTCAGCACCCCGCCAAACCCAAACGGACAGCTCCTGCACCCTGGATGTGCTCCTCACCCCACCAGGGCCATGCCAGGAGCAGGGTGACCCCAAAACTCACAGCACCGAGGCCGGGTGGTGGCAAATGTGAAGCAGTGATCCCCAAGAAAAGCAGAGGTTGCCCCACACTGGAAGAAATCAGTAAAAAATGATGCTTTTGGGGTATGTTATAAGAAATCAGCTCCTGCACCCTTGATACCTCTCTGTCTTGTCGGCTTCAAAATGAATCTAAGAGGGTTTGGGGTCAAAGCTGAAAGGAAGATGGAGCGAGGGGAGATTCGTCAGCCTAATTCCTCCTTCCCCAGCTCCCGCCGTACAGGCTGCGTGGGCAGGGAGAAGATCAAGCTCAGCCTCTCCTGCCTGCAGCCGCTCCCCCAGGCACCCAAAAACCTCCCGGGGCTGAACCAGCTGCAATCCCAGAGATTACACCCGGCACAGGGTGAGGGGGACCCCAATAGGTGCTCCAGCTCCTGAGAAAGTGGGGCTCCCCCCAACCCCCTCGTTTTGGGGAGGGGCTGCTCATCTGCTCCAGGGGTACAATGCACAGGTCCTGGAGATTCAGGGATGCTGAGCCAGGGGGGATGCCAATGCTGAAGGCCAGGGATGGAGCAGCAGTACCCGAGCAGCCCGGGTGCAAGTGATGGCCCTGCCCCCAGTGCTGGGGGGAGTCCCCAAATCTCATCCTGCCACCCCAAAAACACTGCAGTGTTTCTGGAAGATTCTGCCAAACCAAGGCCCAGACCCCACCTCATCCTTCCCTCCTGGCACAGGCCAGCATCAGCTGCACAGAAGCCCCCTGGTCCTGCCACGCAGGTGCCACGGTGGGGGGACCAAGGGGATGCCGACGGCCATCCCCCCACCACCTGCCCGCTAGTGTTGGGGGGCAAGCAGGGGCACCCCAAATTACCTGGTCCTAAATAATTAATGATGACGACAGAGAGCTGTCAGAAAGGGGTGGGGGTGGCGGGTGGCACGGGGGTCCCCTAAGACTGGCAGCCATGGCAGCAGCTCCCACAGGACCAAGGCATCAGATGCTGTCACAGCCGCCGTGTTCCAGGCCTGGTGCATGCTCCCTAACACACCCCAGATGCTGGGGAGGGGCACACACCAGAGTCAAACCCCCGCGAGTAACAGTGGGGGCACAGCAGGTCCTGCCTTCCAGCGGTCACACCCTTCAAATGCTGGGGCAGGGGGAACCGGGTTCTGGCTTTAGAGGTCACAGTCCCCCCATAACAGGTTGGGGACACCAGGGTCTGGCTCCTGATGGCCACAGCTCCCAAACGCCAAGGTGGGGAATAACCAGAGCTCGGCTCCTGGTCGGTCACACCCCTCAAATGCTAAGGGAACACACCAGCTCCTGGTTCTTGGGGGTCACACCCCCCAAATGCCAATGGGAGAACCCAGACCCCGGCTCCCTGTGCTCCCAGCATGCAGATGCCAGAGGGGGACACGACCAGAGCCCAGCTCCGAAGGGTCCCTCACACACACAAATGCCAGAATTGGGCCGGGGCCTGGCTCCTGGGGGTTGCTCCAGGCTCCCAGCTGGACCACGAATGAGAAGAACTGAGGTAACACCCCCACCGCCCTAAAAAAACCCCCCATAAAACAAAACCCCCACCAACCACCCAGGCTCCAAATAAGCGCAATAACGCCGGGGAGCAACCGCCGGAGAGCCACGGCGGGGCTGGGCTGCGGGCAGGGAGGTGGAACCCGCTCCCCACCCCTCCGCCGGACCCCTCCTCAAACCCAGCAGCCCCGGGGCTGGGATGCACCCCAGCGGCGAGGGGACCCCGCGGGGAAAGGGTGGCCCGAGGGGACCCGGGGGAGGGGGGGCTGGGTGCAGGCAGCCGGGGAGCAGCGGCAGGCAGCGGGGCAGGCAGCGCTGACACGGGCAAGCGGAGGCGTTCCGGGATCGCCCCCCTTCCCCCCCCGCCGTCCCCGGGGTGTTCCCTCCACCCCCGGCCCCACTCACCGGGTGCCTTTGTCTCCCATGGCCCCCGCCGATCCTCCGGGCACTTCAACCGGGAAACGCCGCTCGGGCTTGGAAAATTACTGGCTGGATGGTGGAAGGGAGGAGAGGAGGAGGAGGAGGAGGAGGAGGCGGCGGCGGGGCGGGCGCTGGGCCCCGTACGGGCCGGTAGGTCCCGGTGAGAACGGCTCGGCTCGGTTCGGAAGGGCTTTGGCGTGTTCGGGCTCGGGCTCGGCGCTGCCGAGCGCAACTTCCCCCCCCCTCCCTCCCTCCCCACAGCGGCGCGGCCGCCAGCGGGTGCTCGGTTCGGAGCCGCTCGGCTCGGGTTCGGTTGGGCTCGGGCTGGGCTCGGCTCGGCTCGGTTCGGGAGCTGCCGAGCGCGGCCCCGCGGCGCGGCCCCGGTTGAGGAGGCGATACCGGGTG
>JAOEGS010014845.1:0-13977 GCA_025447755.1 Corythornis vintsioides | reverse complement strand
AAAAAAAAAAATCTAAGAATAGATGAATTGTTGTAATATTAATTGCTCACTCCAGTTCCTGGGTTTCTGGCTCCTATATATATATACATATATGTATATACATAGGTGTAAAGCCCAGTTTTCTGAATACAACATTTCAATATTCTTTCCCTCATCTTATAAAACAAGAAAAATAGTTTGTTATCTGCATTACAATTCCATTCTTGTTTATGTTTATACAGCAGCATTGCCTCACTTCCAAATGAAGTGTTCTGCAGAATTTATTGTAGTTGGACAGTAATGGTATCATTTCATTCATGGACTTACTATCACTGCAGCTTAGACATCAAGCACATTTTCAGAAGATGAAAATCTAGCATATTTTGAATTCATCACTGGTAATATATTGATATTTACAACAAATCTTTTATTAACCTCAGTAATGCCAACACATCACCTTAAGGATGACATCTTTTGCAACAAAGATACCCTAAAATAAATGGTAAGTATTTATAATATTTGTAATGGAAATGCACTAACTAGGGATCTAAACACGTTGCATATACATTTGCACATTTACCCAGACAGATTAATGCCTTACCCTTTGCTTGTTTGTTTTTATGTTCTCATGAAAACAAGCTTTTTGATAGCTAAGTGCCACCTGTAGGAAATCCTGAAGTACACTCAAGTGCAGACTTGGGCCAAATCAGGCAGGGAGTTGCATCTCTTACATGCCCAATATAGGAGTCTCCTTCAGCAATCCAACCATGTGTTGTAGGAAGCAATGACCCTGTATGACAGTGGCTTACTTGATGATTAGTTTGTAAAGCCAGATCTACAAGAAAATTGTTTTCCAATGAAGCCTATTAAAAACTGAATTAGAAAAAAAAAAAAAAGGCAAAACAAAAATCAAAACCCAACAACTCCATTCTTCCATTTGCTTTTCCAGAGGATACTATTCCCTAGAAAACAAGTAGACCTCAGCTACAGTATGTTGAACAAAATATTTTGAGTCTGCAATGATGAATATGGAGTACTTCACTACGATTACTTAGGGTAGACAAATAGAAAGGATTGCATGACTTGTAATGAGTTTAAATGAGAGCAGAGGAGATTTAGACTGGATCTCAGGAAGAAGTTCTTTCCCTTGAGGGTGGTGGATCAGTGGCACAGGCTCCCCAGGGAGGTGGTTGAGGATCCATCCCTGGAGCTATTCCAGGTGAGGTTGGCCAAGGTTCTGAGCAGCCTGGGCTAGTTGAAGGTGTCCCTGCTCCCTGCAGGGGGTCTGCACTAGATGCCCTTTGGAGGTCCCTTCCAGCTCCAAACATTCTATGATTCTATGATCTATTTTCACTCCTCTTTAATATTATTAAAAGGAAATAAGTTTGAAAAAGTGTTTTAACAAAAGAACAGTCCAGCTTCCACTACTATAATCATAGTTCATTTTCTCTAGTTAGTGATGTAGACATGAGTGGATGGAAGCACATATTAGATCTTCATTTAAACATCAATAAATTCAAAGAATTTCCAATGCAGTTATAGAAATAATTCCTAAAAAGACTCTACAATGCCTTGACAATTTCTTGAATAATTAAAAAAAAGCCAAGTATTTAAAATATTAAGTCCATCTAGAAAAGTGAAAGTACGAATAGAAAATAGTTTGTCTTAAAAAAAGTGAAGTATTTAATCACAACTAATTTGTAAAAAGTAACTGAGAAAGCTGCACTGACTCTTCCTATATCCAGCACCTATAACAGTTGTGTTCCAAAAATACACTCAAACGGGGAAATAGTTTCATTAATTCAACTGTACCATTCACTGGCTGCATCTCCATTCCTCAGTGTATTAATCGGGTAATATACACTCCATACTCAAAGCACATTTTGCATCAAAATATTCCAAGTTCTTTTGGATAATCTTTGATTAACCACAGTAATGCCAACACATCACCTTAAGAACTACATCTTTACATGAAAAATGAGAAGATGAGAATAATCTGGTATACAGACAGATGATATGCCACTATACAAGAAGATGTTTTTCCATTGTTCGACTATCAGTTTCTCTGTTTAGTTTTGTCACTTATAACCGTGCACAAAAGACATGACAGTCTTCTAGCACAGTGGGTTTTCAGTGTTCTTTCAAGCACGGAGATCTGTTTTCGCTGTTCCTCATCACCACCTCAAACTGATGTGGTTGCTTCGACTCGGAGAATCTTTAATACCCACACCTGAAACTCCTCAAGCCCAACTTCATGTGCTCGAGGGTCTGTCTGTGCCTTCCGGGAAAGCCTGACGCTACCTCCAGGGCACTGCGGGCCCCCCCGGCGGTGCGGCCTCGCACAGCCCCAACCCGCACAGCCCCGACCCGCACAGCCCTGCACAACCCCAACCCGCACGCCCCGCACAGCCCCGACCCGCACAGCCGGGTACAGCCCCAACCCGCACAGCAGGGCACAGCCCCAACCCGCACGCCCCGCACAGCCCCAACCGCACGCCCCGCACAGCCCCAACCGCACGCCCCGCACAGCCCCAGCTCGCACGCCCCGCAGAGCCGGGCCCTCCGCCGGCGCGCTGCTGTCCGCGGTGCTGAAGCGCGGGGCTCCCGCCCCTGATGCCTTCCCCTGCGTCTCTTCCCGAGCCCCATCTTGCGGGCGCCAGCGCCGGCCCGCTCCCGCCCGATCACCCGCACAGGCGGCCGGCAACAAGTTCGGCCGTTTACTCGGCAGGTTGTTCGGCGTATTGAGGAACAGGCGCTGCCCTACAACACAAAGGGGTTGGGGGATCGCGGAGAACAAAAACCCCGACAGGTCCGTCGGCCCGGCCCCGCACCCGGACCCTCCGCGGCCCCTGCCCTTAGTTCTCCTTATCGGCTCTGCCGGAATAAAGCCCGGCTGGCATGGCTGGCAGGGGCAGGGCTGCGCAGCAGGCTCGCCCGGGGGCAAACACACTGCAACGCCAGGGAGGGGTCGGGGAGAGGCAGGATTCCCTCCCTTCCCTCCAGCAAGGTGCAACCGTCTCGTTTTCCTTTTGTTCGCAGCGGCAGGAGGGCGGTGGAGGGAAGGGTGGGGGAACACCCGCACCTACAGATACGTGGGAGACAACAAAGGAGCAAACGCCGCGAGGGCAGCACAGCCGCATTTCGCGTCTGCGGGGATTAGCCGCGTCGAGCGAGCCCGCACTTACCGTCCCCATCGCAGAGCTGGATCGCCTCCAGGCTGAGGTTCTTGATCACCTCCTCGCAGGGGCTAGTGGGGCTGCTCATGGTGTGCGCCAGGCGCGGAGCCTCCATCGCGCCCTTTGCCGCTCCCTCGCTGTCGCGCCGCCGGGACTCGGGGCTTGGAGGGCTCCGCGGCGGGCGGTGCAGAGCCGCCCGGCTCGGCTGGGCTGGGCTGGGCTCGGCGGGGCTCGGCAGCGTATCCGCCACTGCGGGGAAGCGCTGAGGGGGCAGCAGAGAGGCGCAGCACCCCGGGCACCGCGTTTAAAGGGGCCGCCGCCGCGTCAACAGCGCTCCCCCTCCCCCAGCTCTCCTTATGTAACAACGGCGGCGGGCACGGAATGGCGCCGCTGCCCTCCCGGCTCCCCCCCTGCCCGCTGCCGGCCTCCTCGCCGCCTCTCACGGGCACTCGGTGGCCGGTAGTAATGACCGGGCTCGAGGGCAGGCGGGTAGGCGCGCTTCCCCCGGCCGCTATTCGGGACCGTCCCCGGGCACAGTCGGCGCCGGCAGCGCGGGGGGTTCGACCCCGTGGGGCTCCCGCTTTTTCTTGCCCGACACCCCACACCGCGCTGCGGTGTAGCTCAAGGTTACTCCGTCATCCGTGGCAAGCCACAAACCTCCAGGAACACAGGGGTACCGACTTCTCTCAGCACCCGAAACGCCGCCACCACTGCACGCACACCTCTCTAAATGGCAAGGGCCGTGCATGTTCACTTGGATCCTGCAGTGATGCAAGAGCTCAGAGAAAGAAATATTAGCTGTTGTTCAACTGGTAATATCGGGAAGACTGTCAGGAGGTTACAGATGTCAGGACAGGGCAAGGGGAGTTCCTGGCACTCTGCCCTAGAACACTTCTCTTCTGCTCTCTAAGTGGGAAGAAGAAATAACCCACAGTGTATTGGTGACGTTTCTGCCACACTTTTGTGAAAAGTAAGATTTTAAGTTTGTTTTTTTTTTTTCTAATCACAACTCCATCTCAGCAGTTTAAAGAAAAAGAATAGGGCCAGAAAAGGAGAAAAATTACATAAGGAATCATAGAACAAAATGAAACTTGTGCAGCACTGCACAATCAGAGGGTGTGACAACCCAGCACATCAGTGACTGTGACAGCCCAGCACCATCAGTGAGTGTGACAGCCCAGCTCCCTCCTCACCACAGGTCCACAGTCTGGGTGAAGGAGCCTTGCATGCTGCAAGAGTATAGTGTGTTCTCCAAGCCAGATTGACAGATTGACTAGGTCAAACTCATTGGGTAGGGATAAGTTGATCAGTCTCCAGATAAAATGGTTTCAGCTCATTTCCTACCACACACTACCTGGCACCTCTTTGTTATCTCACTAAAACGAAACTGGCACCATTTGACCATCCATTTTGAGACACCAGCACCGACTGTTTTGAGAAACTCCCTTGCACACAGACTCCTGACAAGATTGAGGCTGTTTTGTTTCTTGGCCAGTTGTGTTGTTTGGGACTTGCAGGCCAGCAAGTCCCGAAAGTCCCTAAAGTTCCAATTTTCCATGGAGAATCCCAAGACCAGTCCTCACTGATGTGATGTGGTAGCAATTTCCACACACAGCCACATGTTTGTCACTCAAAGGTGACATTCCAGTGGGCTCTGGGTTTATCCTATTCTTTATTGTAGTTTCTAGGGACACTTAATCTGAGGAGATGGACTCTGGCAATTATCCTTCACAAGCCACTGGGAAAAAGGCACAGGTTTTAGATGAAATCCTCAAAAATCCATAGTGCAGCATGGGGAACAAGAGCAACACTGAGCAACCTTCCTGCACCATCTCCTCATCTCTCCCTCCCTTCCCTGCTCATCTACTTGTACCTCCTCTTTATCTTTGCTGTTTTTTCACCATGAAGGAAAATGCGTGCAGAGGAGTCAGGCTCAGAAAAAATGGAAAGAGTGGGAAGGAACTTGAAGAGAAAATAAATAAAGTGATAAAAAGAGGGAGAGTGTGAGTCAATGGGTAGGTGGGAAGGGAGAGGGATATATGAATGAATGCTCAGACAGAATGAATGTAGAATCTGAGCGGGAAGAAATTAAAGTGGGTGAGATTGCATTCATCAGGTTTTAATGTTGGCTCTGACAAGCATTTTTTCCTAGCTCAGAAGCCAAACCTTTCTCCTTGGCCTCACAACTGTTCTCAGCACACAGTCATCTCCTGTGTAAGGCTGGAAAATTGCTTTCTCTGAAGACAGAGTATTTAGTCTCTCAGACTTATGTTCCACATTGATTCCTTTCCACATTGTGACAGACGCTTCAGCAGCTCACAATCTTGTTACTGGTTTGCTACAGGATGATATAAAGTCCACTTGAAACAGACCCTGATTTTTAATACTGAGAGAACTGCCATTTTATTTTCTCTGACTTTATTTTATACACCCTTCTCTCTTCTACTTTTTATTCTATGCAACTGAAATCAGGTTTTTAGGAATGGATGGATTTTGCATAGCTCTTTGAAAGCAGACAGCTTTGGGGGTGTTCCCATTGCTCCAAGGACTCACATTTCTCATTTGCCTTATAGTAATAAACTCCTGTCTGAGCAGAGTGGTTAAGTCTACAAATACTGGCAGACAACGGTGGGAGTGCAGAGCACAGAACATTTTCCACAGCTCCACTTTTCTAAAGCATGAAATGAGCTGAACCTGACTGAGACAGTGTTTTGCAGAGTCACACTTCAGAATTCATGCTCCCTTCAACCAATCACTACTCCCATCAACTGGGCTTGACCTCAGCATTTTTTAAAGCTCAAATTACTCCAAGATGTGATTCCATGGATTTAGTCATAGGTATTTCAGTCTCAAAGCACAAGATGCTCTCTTGGTGTTTTGCTTACCTGAAAGAACAGTACTCAGAGCTTGTCTCAATAAGGAATAGCATTGTCTGAGGCACAGTTGTGTTTCTGCTAAAGGATGACAGTCTCAGTGTATAACCAGAAAGTTTATCCTATGACAGATTATGTCTGACAGCATTTAGCAGAAAATGTCACATACCACAAATATGGGTCAACATTATGTAATGGGAAATCTGCCAATGGCAGCACAACATTAGAGACAGCAGTGTCATGGGTTTAACATTGCAAAAGCTTGCAAAGTATTTGCCACGACAGCAACCTTTCCCACTGTCAACATTTAGATAAATAGGATATTACCAATTTCTGTAGTTAACAACACTGTGTCTGTTCTCACTTCAGCCTCACCTAAGTAGAGGGAAGCAGCTTTTCTAGCATGACCAGGAAACCTATCTTGCCTAGGTGGGTTCAACAGTGTTGGTATTCACAGTCCCCCAGGTAGGTGACCAAGATCTGGCTGCAGAAATGCAGCTCTACAGCAGGCGGGCAGAGGCTGCCAGCTAGCTGAAGAGGTGTTTGTCTTCTTTTCCCAAAAACCCCACAGCCTCATTCAAGCCATAAAAGCAAGAGGATAAAGGTGCTAAGTGCTCCTCTCCGCAAATTAACCCCCACATCATGACAACATTCTGCATTGAACTCCATTTGGGGAAAACTGCTCTGCAGCAGCAACAGCAGAGTACAGAACTGTAGGACAAACCTATCCTTCCTATTTGAAAACACTTTTGTATTTCGCAGTGCTAGGTTTTTGTTTGCAAGTCATAAAAGAAACCTCATTCATCAGACTTCAAGCAAGACTCAAAGAGTTCCAGCTCTTCCTTCCCACTTGGACACTAAAAAAGACTTGTGTTATTGCTCAGTGGACTGTGCAAACAGAAGGCAAAAAAAGCTACAGACAGTATTCAGGAAAGAAAAAGAAGGGAGGAAATAAAGACAGTCTTTTGGTGTTATTTGTTTGGGGGTTTTGTTTGTTTGGTTGCATGTTTGTTTGGGTTTTGTTATTTTTTTTTTTCTTTCTTATTTATTAATATGTCTTTTTTGAGGAGAAAAGCAAAATATTAAAGGACAGTTAAATAGAAGGGTCATAACCAGTATGCAGAATTTTGGGTCAGTCCTAACAGAAATGTTGAC
The DNA here is from genome assembly GCA_025447755.1 of Corythornis vintsioides. Lineage (NCBI taxonomy): Eukaryota > Metazoa > Chordata > Aves > Coraciiformes > Alcedinidae > Corythornis > Corythornis vintsioides. The sequence continues at coordinate 6,794 of JAOEGS010014845.1, read as the reverse complement.
TAAGCTTAGCAACTAACTACTGAAGTTCCATATAAAAATTGCTTTACAATTTCACAGTCATTCTTTCCCTTATTGGGCATGTTAAGTGATCCAAGCGTGCAAAGGCACATACTTGCAAAAGACTGTGTACAAAATACTCTTGAAATAGCTTAGGACACCCTGGTGACAGAAAGACAAAAAAAAAAAAAGAAGATTGAAGACACTAAGTGAAAGCTGTGACTATGGGCAGTGAACATGCAGTGGGACACAGATTCCTTCTCTGCATGGTGCCAGGCAGTGATGTATGAGAGTTCAGAGCACTAGGCACAGTATCTCACTGCAACTTCTTTGTTTTTCTCAGATAGTGAAGCAAGACCCTCCTCAAAGAGCATGATGACATGGGTACCCCCTTTTTTTCTCTGGGAAAATCCAAGACAGAGCAGCAGTGTTTAGTCTTAGATCTAGAGTAAGTCTCTTTCCCTCTTTCTCCTATGCTCTGCAAAGGTAACAACCAGAGCTGTGCACCCTGACACAAAATCCAGCAGTGAGGCTGCAGCTCTGGAAGAAAGGGTCTGTTTGCTGCCTTCTGCTTTGATGTTGCTCAGGATGCTGGCAAGTTCTCCCTATTTCTGGGAACTCTCCAGTGAGATGTATGCAGTAGTTCATACATCTCAAAATGTCTCTCCTTCCCTGTTAGAAAGACTTAATTTCAGCAACTGCATTCAATTCGTGCCTTCAGTCTTTTCTTGCAAGGTCATAAATAGAATACTTTAAAATGTAAAATATAAGATTCTGAGGTAATCTTATGACTTCTGATGTCAGAGGAGCTACTGATGAATCTGCAGGTTTTTGTGCAGTATGACATAAAAATGGCTTCTTATGGGAAATAGTTTAAATAGAAAAAAATAGAAATAGAAATAAATAGAAATAGAAAAAAAAAAAAAAGGACTGTCAAAAAGGCAACCAAGGTGATACGTGATAGAGATTCACTAAAGCACAAGTATCACAAACAGGGGAGCCAAAGCCTGAACGGTTTGCCAGATCTCCCAGTACAGGAATTAAAGGGTGTCAGCTGCAGTTAACAGCTATCAGCTTCCAAACAAACAGAAGGAGGTGGTACTTCATACCATTTATGTTAGTTGTAAGGCCAAAGGACAGTGTGATGCTAAAAGCTTTCGCTGGTTCAAGCAGAGGACAGAAAACTTAATGGAAAAGAAATCCTTTAGATTTTAGAATCCTTTAAAATTTAGAATTGTTTAGAACCAAACCCACAGGTCATTCAAGGTCCATCCACTGAAAATTATTAGCATCTGGGAAGACTTACTGAAAACTGTTAGATGTGCTTGTACTACTTTTCCTTTTTTGTAAACATCCATTTTCATACTAAAGAGACTAGGTAGGGATGGATCAGTACAAACCCCAAAGCTCCCAGCTCTGTGTCACCAGTGAACTTGCTGAGCAGTCCCCGTTCCATCACCAATGTCATTGAGAAAGGTGCTGAGCAGGACTGGCCCCAGCACTGATCCCTGGGGGACTGCACTGCTTACAGCTCTCCAGCTGGACTCACCACCACTGACCACCACTCTCTGGACTCCATTGGCCAACCAGTTCTTGATCCTTCTGCCTGTCTGCTCTTCTGTCCCACACTGCCTGGGCTTGTTCACAAGGGTGTTATGTGAGACAGTGACAAAAGCCTTGCTGAGGTCAAGACAGACACATCCACTGGTCTCCCTGCATCTCTCCCTTCAGTTACAATACCATAGAAGGCTGTCAGGTTAGTCAGGCATGACTTCCCCTTGGTGAATCCATGCTGACTACTTCTGATAACCTTCTTCTTATCCATGTGCCTAGAGATGACTCCAGAATGAGCCAGTCCATTATTTTCCCAGGGATGGAGGTGAGGCTGACTGGTCTATAGTTTTCTGGAACCTCTTTCTTGCCCTTTTTGAAGGCTGGAGTGACATTGGCTTTCCTCCAGTCCTCTGGCACCTCTCCTGTTTGCCACCATTTTGCAAAGATGATGGAGAGTGGCAGGGTGACAACATCAGCCAATTCACTCAGCACTCTTGGGTGCATCTCATCAGGGCCCATGGACTCAGGAATATTCCATTTGTTTAGTTGGTCCTTATCCCAGTCTTCATTGACCAGTGGAGAGTCATCCCTCCATAAGGCCCTTTCCCCTTCATCCAGGGATTGGAGTTCACAGGGGCTGGTCTTAGTAGTAAAGACTGAAGCAAAGCAGGTGTTCAGCAGCTCTGCCTTCTCTGCATCCCCAGTTACCAGAGCTGCCACCTCATTCAGCACTGGGCCCTGGTGTTTAAACCTTCATTCCTTACCACTCACCACCAAGGACCATCAAGGACACTCCACAGCATGGAGGTCTCCAGCTGTATGACCTGGGTGTGCAACTTAAATCTACTCTGAGCAACATAAACAATTAAAAGTTAAACGGTCTCAGAAAAAAAGAAAGTTATGCAGGAAATTATCATTTTGTTAATGCTATTTATATTGCTGCTTTCTGAGTCTCAGTTTTCTGCTCAGCTTTAGAAAGCCCGAATAAGCATTTAAGAAACACAAATTCTTTCATGGACAAAAATAGCGTATTTGTAGCTTCATAAAATATATTTGTTGCCTAATGAGAGCAAAGTACTGATAATGCTTAGCATTATCATTTATTAATTAGCTTTTCTTTTAAGTTTAGCTTCGCTTTATTAGATCCATAGTATCTCTAGAGAACAGCTAGAACCTTCTGTATTTCCTCTCTCCTCTGTGTTGTTAATTGTTCTTCATACTTTCATAATCATTTTCACATTTATCTAGTGCTTTATTCTCCAGATATTGGAATATATCTTGACCTTTAAAAGATAATACTGGCCACTTACCATTGATAATGCTGACTGTTGTTCAGATTTACTTTCTGTCTACAGTTCACTGGCCAGCCTGTGATGCCTTTAGGTGAATTTTAGCCCAAGCTGACTTGTTTTGCTAATTCCCTTGACATATTATGTGGCAGAGCATCAAATGCCTTTGTAAAGGCTTTATGATGTTCTGTATGCTATAATTCTTCTGGCTTCATCTTAAAAAGAAGTGGAGGGGTAAACGTTCTAATTTGTCTGGCTTAGTTTACTGTGGTACACCTATGTCATATCTGGGTTTCATTATACTCTTCACCTCCATATTCATAATTGTTTTCACTTCTGCTTTAATATTTATAGTATTTATTTCAATTTGGAGGCATGCCCATAAGACAATAGTTTCCATAGCTACTCTTAATTTCAGTTATAAAGACTTGAGACATGATGACACTTTATTAGTCTCCTGATACTTCCTCAATTCTCTGTGTGTTTTTTAGCAACTAGTTCTTCTATCAGTTCTGTATATATCCAAAAGGACACCTCAGATTCATTAGTTCAAGTGATGGTATTTTGTTATGTATTTCTTACTTTTTTACAGCAGTTCACAATTACATCAATGGTTTCATAGCCAAAACATTATTCAAAGTTTAATCCCCTTCCTAAAAAATGTCATGGCAAAAGTCCAATTAGTAATAATAAGAATAATTAAGTAATAATAATAAGAACCAGACCAAAATTTATCTCCTTATTACAAGTTAATTACAGTTCATATTTTCTTGAAGGAGGTAATGCAGTTCAGTAATACATAAATTAATGAAGACTAAGTGACTCGTTCCCCAAAGCCATCTACCAATATAATTTTCTTAGAACTATAGAACTTTAAGGGTGGGTTTATTTTGTTTTGTAAGCACAAAAGGTGGTCATTCTAGATTAATGTCGCTGCCTTCAAGCTTTAATGCTATCAAGATCTGCTACCACTGAGGTGACCTGTCAAGATAGGAAAGGTACCATTGTCTTATCCCTCACTGCTGCCATGATCACAGCTAACTAACTGCTAAGGAAACAGAAGGAAAATTATTTTAGATGAATGAGAGGAGAAACACCCAGACATTCCCTCTCCTCAGCTCAGAGCTTGGATGTGTGAAACTAAAATTAAATTTCACTCACTTGAATCATAGCCACTTGCTACAAGCTCTTATATTGTCTTTCAGATCTATTATTAAAATATGTGATCCACAATTAAGTTTACATGAGAAAATACATTAGAAAAAACAATTAGAGTTGTATTTTACATGATTTTGCTGTGGCAGAAATGTATGCCCACCCATATAGAGACAGATTGGAGAGGCTACACAGACAGACAATAGGTGTTAGTTTATGACACTATTTTGTTAAGAACATCCACATGCACTTTAATTAAACCATATTCTGCTCTGAATGCTGTTTTATTGCCATTGCTTGTGTTCTGAATATATGGCAGCCCTGCCAGTGTTTAATTACTGATATTATAGCTATCCTTGCAGTTTTCCAATTACTGTACAAACACAGTGTCTCAGAGTGCTTGAAGTCAGGGCAAGAATCGTGGCACTCTGCGAGCCTACAGTGGCATTCTAAGATTGAAAATCATATCAATGACTCAAAAATATGTTAGTTAAATTCACTGTTTCTTTAACCAGGCTGCACAGGAGGATGGTTACAAAGACCACCTTTAGCCCAAGGAGCTTATTTGCCTTAGAATCTTCCCAGCCTGTGGGGAGAGGTAAAATCCTCAGCAGAGTGTCTCAGTGGGAGCTCATTTGTAGGTGCTCTAAATTGTGACAGAGGAAATGCTTTCTCTTGATTCTACAGGAAGCTGGGGGAGAAAAGCATCCTGAGGCTAAACCTAAGTCTTTCTGAATGCACCCTAAATTATTCTTGTATGTGTTTGCAACAGCCATCTCTGATATTCCGCAAGATATTGTTGGAATGAGAAATGAGAGCAGCAAACAAATAGGGCAAGGCTCTCTCCCCTAGGCTAAGACTAGTCTCTTAGCTCTCGTTCAAAGTTCAGGGGGCTTAATCTACACATGTTCACAGGGCCAGTGCTGTCTGCAAAGCTGAACATGTAGTCATTCATCCAGGCACAGCTGTTGCCTCATGACAGAGGTCTGACAGTGTCTCCTGTATGATGGAACATGGGGCTGTTTTCAGACTTGTCTGATCACTGCATATCCGTGACCTGCTGAACTCACATCAAAAGCCTCTGTAAATTCTTTTTCTGTATTTTTCTTCCATGCTAACTGCTAACCTGATATCTTTTTACATGAGGGTTTGTTTTTTTTTTTTACCAAACTTACTACAGTTATTTATCTCTCTCTTTCTTTTCCTTGTAATACCAGTACTTTTCTTCTTCTTAATTCTCTCTGTTCTTATTTTTCTCCATTTTTAGCCTGACCTCATCTAGCTCCATCAATCTCAATAGATTCTGATTAATATATCTCCATGTAAAATCAGTTCAGCCACTAACAGTACTTTTTGAGGTTTGACCATATGACATCCACCCAGTCTTTTCTGGGGCAGGAAGGGGAAGTGGGGCAGAAATAGAAAAAAAAAAAATGCAAGCAAGATATTGCTTTCTGTTAGGTAATTGACTTTATTTAGTGAAATTAAATTTTCTGATGCTGCACCCTTAGCATAACTATTTACAGTAGCTGCCACTACACAAGAAAACTGTCTTTATGGATTTTATGGTTCTCATAACATATTACTTATCATGTTGTGGAAATATGAATTTATGCATATAAGTGACAGAAAAGTTTTATGATAGCAGGTCCAGCAGCAACAGAAGTAATGGTGTAATTTGGAGCTACACAGGGTCTTGTACTTTCAATACTAGTGATCTAGATTAGTCCTACTATTTTGTGTAGGCAATAGCTACACTGCTACAGTTAATATCCTTAATTTTTTAGAGCCTCCACTACTATTATAAACAACTTATAGCTGTAGCTCCATCAAATTAATTTAGAGGTTGCACCGGACTAATTATACATACATCCACAGTATGTATAACATTATTGAAAAATTGAGCACAAAACCCTCTTAATTTCTGTGTGCCACTAACCAACTCCAGCCAGGGATGAATTAGCCCTGTGCTGAAACCTGTGCTTATTTTTGGAGCAGAGCCAAACATTAATTGATAGTAAAAACTCTAGAAACTTATTACTACATATGTGTTTAGATTCACGACATTTATTCAAGCAAAGTTATTCAGAAAAGGGCAGATATGGCAAGGATGAGCCTAAGGAGCTGGAATACTGAAATTCTTTATCAACAGCCAAGAACCATCCAAATCTGCCTAATAGTGCAATAGGTATGAGTGTCACTGGCACTGAAGTATATCCAAATCTTCAGAGAGTTTGAGGCCTGGGAAAAAAATGCTCTGTGACCATGTTTTCTCTTCTCTTCTCTTCTCTTCTCTTCTCTTCTCTTCTCTTCTCTTCTCTTCTCTTCTCTTCTCTTCTCTTCTTCTCTGGCTTTGTTCTTTCTTGAAGTTGAGTAATATATTACTATAAACTAGGGGGAGCAGATGAAGTATAAATCAAGCTAAGTCCAAGGCTTAATACGATTAGCAGCTATCTGGCCCATAGGCTATCTATAGCCTTTCCACTAAGGCTTATGCCTTCTGAAGTTAACAGGGCTATCACAAGCAACAAAAATGCTCAACTGACCTCTACCTGAATAGCAAGCAAACCTTCCTGCTTCCAGCACAGGAACAGTGATGTCCAATAAAAAAAATAAGATGGCAAATAATTCCACTAGAAAATGCAGGGTGGTGCTTCAAGATGTCTTCAAGGCTTCTTCTCATTTTTAGGAGATATAAGGGATGCTTACTGACAAATGAGGCATACATTGGGAAGCACTGTTGTGAAAGCAGATGGTGTGTCCCCCCCTCCACTCAAAATGATCTCCTTAATTAAAGCT
>JAOEGS010014842.1:21351-32396 GCA_025447755.1 Corythornis vintsioides | reverse complement strand
GAGAACCTCCCTTGCCCTGCTGGCCACACTTCTCCTAATGCATCCCAGGATCCATTGGCCTTCTAGGCCGCAAGGGCACATTGTTGGCTCATGGTCACCCCCTGTCCACCAGGACCCCCAGAGCTCTTTCTCCAGAGCTGCTCTCCCAACACATCAGCCCCCAGCCTGTACTGATCCATGGGGTTGTTCTTCCCCAGATGCAGCACCTTACACTTTCTCTTGTTAAATTTAATTCAATATCCCCCTGCCCAGCTCTGCAGCCTGTGCAGGTCTCTCTGGATGGCAGCACAGCTGCTGCTGTGTCAGCCACTCCTCCCAGTTTGGTACTCGGTCTTCTTCTGAACTGGAAGCTACTCTTGGTCAAGAAAACAACAGCCCTGTAAGTCTGGAGGCTGTATCAGGCAGAAATGGTGGTGAAGAATAGGATTGTTGGGCACCTGGATGAAAATAGCCTACGTGGGAAGAACACGTAGCCTCATTTGACTCCTGGATCACTGTGTATGCAGTCTGGTGTCTCTGTGTGACCAGCCTGTTCATCCAGAGAGCCTGAGGCAGGATGTTTACTGATTGCTTTCTGTGGTTGTTCTGAGCCTGAGCTAAGTTCTTTGGTCATGTCTCACCTAATTCCAGACTCCCACTGCTCACAGTGTCTCCTGAGGAAAGTTGCTGCTGACTGGCTGCTCTGCAAGGCATCAGCCCTGCATGGCTCTGCAAAGGGCCTGACAAAATGGAATAGCAGAGCTAGCTGCTGGCATCATTAGCTGCATAATCTTGTAGCTCTGAGATCTTCAGCTGTTGGACTTTATTCTTCCATGGTATCTTGTAGGTCTTTGGTAAGCTTTTCTTTCTTTGGAACAAAGTGAGCTTATTTTTCAGCCTCCGTGTCTTGTGACTCTGGCTTTAGCAGATGTGAACAACTTTTCTGTTCATTAAAGCCTCTTTCGTGGCTGTTCCATGGAAATTAATCTCAAAATGCTCTTTTTAAATGTACTGAGCATCCTCTGGAGGAGCAGTGCCATTGGTCAAAGGATCAGAACTTGTCCTCTTGTAGCAAAAGTGAAAAAGGGGAGACTTGTCCCTTCATCATCACTGTGGTGTGACAAGACTGGCTGATGGTGATGGTTCATGAGTTCCAAAAACAGCTGCTGTCTGCTGAAGGTCAGGCTCCTCTTTCATGAGGCCTGGAGGTGAGCCTGTCTGTCAGCAGAAAATACAGATCTTGCTTACAGGGCTTTGGAGATGTGGGGCTGAGTAGGTTAGGAGTTGAAGACACAGGCAGGCTGAGTAGGTTAGGAGTTGAAGACACGGGCAGGCTGAGTAGGTTATGAATTGAAGACACAAGCAGGCTGAGTAGGTTAGGAGTTGAAGACACGGGCAGGCTGAGGGGTGGGAGAGTTTTTTGCTGCCCTCCTCTGAGCCAGTGCTGCTGTGGGGAGGAGTGAGGCGTGGTGCCTGGTGGTCTCAGCAGAGGGTATTGCAGTGAGGATGGACAGCAGAAATGTTTGCTGTGGGAAGCTCTGAATGCAAAGATCAGCAGCTTTGAGCTGCCTGATGAATTTCTGTGGACTTGGGACTGTTTGTCTCAAATACTGACTGACTTTTAGGAGTGAGGTTGCCTGGAGATGTCCCAAGCTAAGGCATTACTACGTTAATGAGTACCCGAGCAGGAGGTCATGTGTGACGCAGGCTGGGGGACTTAACCTCTCCTAGAGGTGAGAGGCTGTGGACAAGCAGGGTCAGAATCACTGCTTTGTTCCTGCCTAGAGGTCGTTGTTCCATGTGCTGTTATGCCCTAGATGTGGTGGCACAGCTGGAGCCATCCTGACCTGTCCCCTGGAAGTGGTGAAGACACGTCTGCAGTCATCCCAGCTGACGCTGCGGTCTCTCTGCCTCTCGGAGATCCAGCTGCCAGGGATGAGTGTGAGGCTGATGAACCCCACCCCACCATCTCCTGGAGTGCTCAAGTTGCTGAGGTGAGTAGGAGTGTGTTAGCACCAAGGGAGGTGAAGATTTGGCCATCAGGTGGAGGGGGGTGGGAAGAGAAAGACAGAAGTAGCACTTGAGGCGGGACTCTGGAAACAGCAAGTGTGGTAGGAACTTCCATCAGAGCACGGGTACATCTTAACATTGCTGATCTGTGCTTTGAGCTCTGAGTCTGCAAGGCAGCTTTTGGGACTGTGAGAAACTTCCCAGCTAGTGGTTTGATCATACTCAGAGTGATGATGTGAGCAAGAATAGGAAGAAATGACTGAAGGAGAGGTGGTTGGGAAGAAAATGAGAGTAGCACAGAAAAAAAAGCCAACATGGGATACAAGGAGAGGATGCTACAAGAAGTACTGAAGGAGGAAGAACATGAGAGACACCAGCTGAGTTATGTGCTGATTTCTCTGTTCACTGTAGGACAATCCTTGAGAAGGAAGGTGTGAGATCCCTGTTCAGAGGCCTTGGTCCAAACCTTGTTGGGGTTGCTCCTTCCCGGTGAGTATTGCTCCCTGAGGATAGCTCATCCTTTCATGGACCTCCATGGCAGCTGTTGCTCCACGTTCTGAAAGCTGTCTGGGCCTTGTGCTCCTTGTGCCACAGGACCCCTTCACACAGACATTATCTGGACCTTCTAATCATAATTGTAAGAAAAGGTGATTGCTGTGGACCTCATAAAAATGGCATCTGATGTCACATTAGACCAGCCTGTGCTGAGTTGTGAGTGAGACCCCACAGCAGTGCTGTCTCTGCTCCTGGTGGGTGAGCTCTGACTTTTGCATTTCTTTCCAATCAGGGCCATATATTTCGCTGCCTATTCTGGTGCTAAGGAGAGGCTCAATGCTGTCCTTGTACCTGAGTCCAAGAAAGTACACATGCTATCAGCAGCCTGTGCAGGTGAGCCTCTTCTGCCAAGAAGAGCCAAGGGGTTCTTTCTGTCTAAGGGTAAATGGGTTTAATTCCTTCCCATCAGTCCTGCTCTCTCTCCTGAAGTTTGCTCCCTCTGCACCTGGAGCAGTGAGTTCCTTGGATAACCAAAACATTTTCTGACTCTTCATTCTTCTTAGGCTCATCTCTTCAAGTCATGCATCTAGTCTTTACCCCTTCAGCTGCTATTAGGAAATGAGCTCCATTCAGCTGTGAGAGAGAGAAGGCAGTGTGTATTTTAGACTACTCAGAGTAATTTCTCTTGATACATCCCAGTTCTCTAATAAAATCTTCCACTCTTGCAAGTTCAGCCCATTGTTTCTTGCTCCATTGTAACGCCAGGGCCTGTAGTAGGGTTACGTTGGAGGCAGAGGAGCTAATTATCCACAAAGGCTGGAACTGGGAAGGAGAAGAATCAAATAGTCTGCCCTAAATATCTCTCCTCCCAGGAGAGCTCAAGGTCATTCTCAAATTGCAAATGCCTGCAGCTTGCCAAGCAGAATTCAGACAGCTGGTAGGTCAGTACCTCCTCAAACTGTCAGCATGATCCTGGTGCTCACGGCTGCCTTCCTTTTCTGTTCTCCACAGGCATTACCTCTGCCACACTCACCAACCCAATCTGGCTAGTGAAAACCAGGATGCAGCTGGAAGCCAGGTAAGACAGCAGCAATGCAGAGCCACTCTGGTTTGGGGGTGGGATGCCTAGAGGTCTGACTTGACATTGGAATACAGGTCTTGGCGGGGGGGGCATCCTGGGGAAGAGTCATCCAGTTGTGTTCCTGACCCTCCCTGTTCCTCCCAGGGCGAAGGGGGAGCTGGCCAGTAATGCTCTGCAGTGTGCCACGCACGTGTACCGCACCGAAGGCCTCCGTGGCTTCTACCGTGGCATCACCGCCTCCTATGCTGGCGTCTCAGAGACCATCATACATTTTGTCATCTATGAGGCCCTGAAGCAGCAGCTGAGAAGCAGCCACCTCTCCCTTTCCCCCCCGCTCACGCTTTCACCGAACAGCCCCGACGTGCTGGGACTCATGGGAGCTGCAGCCGTCTCCAAAGCGTGTGCTTCGTGCATTGCATATCCCCACGGTGAGCTGGGGCAGCTCTCCTCGCCCCGCTCCCCTTCCCGGGGCACCTGCTGTGCCTGGAGCATCCCCCCGCTCACCTCCTTTCCCTTTCTGTCCCTCCAGAGGTGGTTCGGACGCGGCTGCGAGAAGAAGGCTCCCGGTACCGCTCCTTTGTACAGACTCTGCAGCTCGTGGCCCACGAGGAGGGGCCCTTGGCTTTATACAGGGGGCTCCTGGCTCACTTGATCCGCCAGATCCCCAACACTGCTATCATGATGGCAACCTACGAGCTCATCATACACCTGGCCTCGTCTGCCTTGTGAGCCTGCTGCAGCACCTGCCTGAAGCTGCCTCAGAGACACGGGGCCTCGTGTGCTCTGAGAGGTGGTGCTTGTCATCGCGTGCCAGAACACGGCGTTCTCACAGCAGAAGGCCGTTTGTGCAGTGTAGCCTTTCTTCTTTCTGGAGACTTGAATGATTCCAGTGCTTCAAGATTTCAGGGCTCTACTTTGACAATCCCCGCTGTGAGCTCCCGGTGTGAAACAAGGGTGTGGAACTCACTAGGAGACAAGGGAGAAAGTGCAGAAGTACCTTAGCCTCAGCATGTTCCCTTCAGTTCATACCTTTCATGCCTTCAGAGGGGTTCTTCCACTCTCACTTACTGCACTACCTTCTTGCCCCTAAGGATGATTTCTCAGCCTTGGCTGCCAGCAAAGTGAAAGTGTTTAAAAACCCTGTGGCTGTGGTGCTGGGGGACATGGTTTAGGGACCCTGGCAGTGTAGGGTTAAGGGTTGGACTTGATGATCTTAAAGGTCTCTTCCAACCAAGTGATCCTACGATTCTAAATGTCCTGTGGCAGAAGAACCTTTGGTTCCATTATGTGTTGCAGCTGTTGCCCTGAGACCTGTCAGGCAGCTGACAGCCTCTGTCTTCCAGGACCTGAATAATCAGACCCAGTAGATGAAGGCAAGAAGCACTATCCTAGCAACTCATGCTACTGGGTTTATAACCATGCTTTGCCAGCATCTGGTTTGTTTCCTTCCCTCCCTTCCCAACAGGAGAGTAGGACACCTTCACTCAGGAGTACTGGGTCTGTTCTACTACAAGCTGGAACACCCTGGTTGTGAAAAATACACTTGTTTTTGTGTGGGCTTCTTTGGTTTGTTTTTTGTTGTTGTTGTTGTTATTTTGTTTTTTTATACTGGTAAAGAAAGTGGATCAGGTGAAAAGATGAAGCTGAGGATTTGGCCCATTTCTGTTGATGATACACTAAGTGTATGGAAAGAGGCCTATTATTTATAATGGAATCAAGAACTCAGTTATGCTGGGATGCCTTCTGTTCCTCTTCCTAGTCCCATGTCCTGGAGAAGGCTACGTCATGTTTAGAGAGTATTTTGACACTCAGAAAGGCAGGGTCGGGGTCAAAAGTGATGTATTTTTCTTGTTCCAACACATACACTAAAAAAATGTGACCCTCCCCTGAGATATGGCAGTAATTTCAGTAAATACATGTTCTGGACAGTCTCCAGACTCACATTAGAGGTTGTACTGACTGTTTCTTCGCCTGCTTGTAGTGATAAACTGCAGAAGACCTGAACATGTTCTTTTAAATCCATTTATTTTAAAATCCACTTTGTTTCCTCATCCTCCTTACCTTCATTCCTTTAGTTTAGGAGTATCAACAGTTTTACAGAGTGACACAAGCTGCAGTGGGTTTGTTGGTTTGGTTGGTTTTGTTTTTTTTTTGCATGAAACGAGAATAAACCTCAAACAACAACATTGAAAAAATATACAATATATATATATATAATATCTGAGGAGGTGTTGTGAGAGACCCCACTCTGAGCTCTAGGGCTGGCTCCTCCTTCCCAATTTCTGTTCCTCCAAGCCCCATCTTCCTCATAGTAGTTTGAGCTGTGCCACTGTCAAGGGCAAGTGCCCTGACATGGCTCTAGAGAGCCAGGTGGGGGGTTCAAGAGTGTGGGGCATGTCCACAAGGAGAATGGTAGAAGATGAACATGAGAGGCAGAAATGACTAAAGAAGGAGCACATGTGTACACGGTGGGGGAAAGAAAGAAGCTAGAAGACAGCTCCTCCTTCCAGACATATGTTTTGGGGGGATCCAGGGGCATGTTAAAGCTCCTAGTAGCGGTGAGAGCCGTCGCTTCTGCTGATGCTTGGTTGGTCCCCCCTGTCACTGCTGTCCGGGGAGTCGGGTGTCTCCGAGTCACTGCTGTCGTCTTCATCCTCCACCCCTTCACTGGCCCTGCCCTTGCTGCTTTCTGCTGCCCTCTCCTGACAGCTCTGGTAGGACTGCAGAGGTGAGACACAGGGTAAGGGGAAAGATCCGGCAACCCACCTGCCCCCCAGCCCCTGCTCCTGCGGCTGCTCCTCACCTCCATGGGGTTGACTATGATGGTGAGGGCCGAGTCATCCCAGAACATGTTGCTCTCTTTGCTTCCAGTGCTTGTGTGCCCCCCTTCAGCAGCCCCGGGGACCTCCTGTCCTACCTCCCGCCGGTGCAGGGAGTGGATGCGCAGGATACCAAGGATGACCATGAGTGCCAGGAAGCCTACACACACCACAATGATGACAGTGGCAGCACTGGGGACCACTTTTGAGAAAGAAGAAGGAAAGGTGTGGTTAGAGTCTGTCACAGAAACATGCAATTTCCAACCTGACCTGCAGGAATGGCTTCCTGGGCAGAGCTTGGCTTTAGACAGGAACACATACTGGTTTTTGCTCCCCTGGACACAGGCAGCTCCTGCCTTCAGCTTCCTGCTGTATTTTAACTTGATGCCTACATGGTTTTCCAGGATGTCTAGGTCCAGGTGTCCTCTGATGTTGGCCCAGCCTTTAGACTCTGCACACCTTTATCTGCAGAAGTCATCAGAGTATATTGCACAGCAGCCATTTATATGCCCCTCTTGGGAGTGAGAAATGTGTGCCAGGGAGATCCTCTAAGGGCACAAGGATGATTTTCAGAGACTGTGATTTCAGTGCAAGTAGTAGAGAATGAAAGCAGAGAGCCTAAAGAAGACTGCTTTGCACATGGGGCAAAGGTGAGGTCTGTGGTGACCTTAGTGTCATAGTCAAAGCCTGCCTTGTTCACAGGAGAAAACCTGACATTCATTTAAGATCCTTAACCCAAGTCCCACCCCTTTGTTCTACAGGCTTGTAGCTCAAGCCTTGACTCCCCAGATAACCCTCTTCCTGCAAAATCTACCCTGCCTCTCCATGGATTCATTCTGGGTGGTTCTATTGCAGCAGGGAGAGCTTTGCTGCTGAGACAGGACAGAGCTGGGGAAGGGAGTGGCAAAGGCTGGGTTTTGGTGTGTGTTGTCCCTAGGTGGTCCCTGGAGTGGCTCAGTGCCACCTCCAGTGGCAAAGGCTGGGTTTTGGTGTGTGTTGTCCCTAGATGGTCCTTGGAGTGGCTCAGTGCCACCTACAGCACTGGACCAGCTTGGGACCAGTTGCTGCAGGAAGTTGCACCAAAGGTGCTTCCCAGGTTTCCTACACCAGGAGACCAAAACCAATGCAGGATTCCTCCCCAAAAGCCCTAGAGGTGTCACAGCCTAGGACCAGCCCATTGGACTGCAGTCATGCATGTGGCACAGGGCTGCCACCACAAACCAACAAATCTAATCTCTAGTCTTATCTTTCAAGCTTCTCTCTCTGTTTCAGAGGCAAGAATCCTCATCTTGTCTGTGTGGTGCTGTCTCTCCTGTCTTTTTCTGCCTTGCTGACCAGAACCTAGTCCCATCTCGTTTTTTAGAGCAGTGACAGTCTTGATTCTTTTGTTCCCCTCCTGCTGTTGAAGCTTCTTTCTGAAATGACATTACTCAAGCCCACATAGTGCCTTTGCAAGGTGCATGAATAAAATCGTGCCAGCTTATAGTTGTTCTTTTTAGACCTCCTCAGGTGCAGATTTCAGCCTGTTTCTACATCAAGAAAACTACACACTGAAAGAGGATTGTTGCACCAAGCTCTGAACCACAGTTTGACACAGACTGCAGTCCTTGCTGATGATGAGTGGGACAGGCCAGTATAATAAGAACATGGGTATAGGGAGACTGAAAGGAATCCTCTGATCTAGCTTCTAGCAGGGCATCAGGAAATCAGCATCCAGACCTAAGGGAATAAACCCAAAATACAGTGCTACATACTTGGCTTGTTATGGGTGCTTGCCAAACTGTGCCCAGATAGCTCTGGTGGTAGATGATGGCCTCGGTGCAGGAACTGCTGGGAACCCAGCATGTGGTTAGGATGGGCAGCTCGGTTCATGGTGTGGAGGACATTCACCTGCAGAAAGGCCAGAGGGGAGACAGACTCAGCCCTACATTCATGGCACATTCTACATTGGGTGCATTCTCACCCCCAGTGTCCTCTCTGTACGTGCACAAGCACCTCCATGTGCAGGTGTCTGTTTTGTACCTCAACTGTGAACTCATTGCTGGAGTAACGTCCATTCATCTCTGTGCAGGACAAGTGGAACTTCCTCTCGTACAGAGCAGCTCCGTGGTTGATGTGGTAGGAGACCTGACGTAGGATTTCCTCATAAACTGCAATGCTTTCCACACCTGGGGCAAGGAGAGAGAATGGGGGTGGGGGTGAGGAAACTCCTGCTTCAGTCATCTGGCGTTGTGCTGTAGCAGCTGGGAGCTATAGAGGAATCCCAGGCAATGCTGTGTTCAGTAGTTTTAGGAAGGGAGCAGAGATGGAGCTGGCTGCAAAGGACCTATGAAATCTCTGCTTGCATTGCTAAAACAAGTGGAAGGGAAGGAAGGAGTGAGAGCAACAGCCCTTGTGAGTTCTGCAGAGTACAACAGTGTTGTACCACTCCACAACCTGTGGGATGTGCTGTCCCCCAGTGACAACACACAAAAGGCTGCTGGAATCTAAGAATACCAAACCCCGAGGAGCAAGTGGGGAGCAGTGAGTGATAGAAGCTCACACACCGTGCCCTAGTACTGTGTGCTGGAGGAGAAACCAGGAGCCACCTCCCCAAGGAAAGAGACTGAGACTTCCAAAAGCCAGGAGCTGAATAAATGGTTACAGCTCACAGTCTCACGAGCACAACCAGCACATCTCTAACACAGGTAAGTGTTTCTCCCAGCAGAGAAGATGCAGTGAAAGAGGCATAACTGGAAAGCTGTGGCCAAGAAGAGGCCATACCCGTGATGGTGAGGTAGGCAGAGGTGTTCACAAGCTCCAGGCCTCGCTGCTGCAGCAGTGCCCCATCCAGGATCAGATACTCCCTCTCTGGGTCCAAGTCATCTCCCACCAATGAGATCTCACAGCCATCCAAGTTGTGCACAATCTCATCTGACATTCGTGTGTCTGTCACTGAGATTCAAGTAGAAAGAAGACAGGCTCAGAAAGGCCATCAGTGAAGGCAACAGTTACTCAGAGTAATACTCACTTTCTCACATCATGCATCATGACTTCTCTTCCCCTGGCTAGCACTGACCTTGAGTAAAACCACTGTCAGTCTAATTACTTGTTGGAGAAGTTCTCCTGGTTCTAATGACATTATCTATGCACATTAAAAAGTCACTTTATTTTGGAATGATACACTGTTACTGGGGTGCTTCCTGGTAACACATTTTGGTTCCAAGGACATTGTTGACAGTGACAATATGCAGAGTAGGAACAACTTTATCACACATTCCCAGACCCTGAGTGCTTCTGAAAGCTTTCCCTGGTCTCACGACTGCTGGTTGCCATGGTTGAGATCTTATCTTTTCTAAAATAGCAACCACACTGAATGACTAACTGCTTTCAGCAGAGCTGAGACCAACGTGATCTATGTCAAGAAACTAATCTCTGTATGAGCAAAGGAAAAGCTGGTAAAACAGAAAACTGAGCAAAATATCCCATTAACCAGAAGAAATACAAAAGAAGCAAAAGGACACATAGAGGATACGAGTGCAGAGAAAGAATCTGATGATGATGGAGAGGAACTAAGGGACAAGATATTCTAGGGTGTGAGGAAACTGAGGAATTCACAGGAGTAAGTGATGGAGGAAGAGATGGGAGGGGGCAAGAAATAAGGAAAGCAGGAGAAGACTGAGTGCAGGAGTGGTGAGGGTAACAGGCAGGGCATCCACTGCTGGATTCAATAAAAGAAAATGTAGGTGAAGTGTAAAAGGGATTATTAATGAGCAGCCTGGGGAAAAAAAAAGGAGAGTGAAGCAAAGATAGAAAAAAAATACAGGGAGGAGCAGAAAGGGATAAGAAAGGATTAGCCTACATATTGACAGAAAATGTGCCTTGCTTCTGTATTTGTAAACTTGCTGCTATTTCAGATGTCATGAGGGGCTCTACTTCCTTTGCAGAACAGCACCTCTTGTAGGGCTTTCCAGTTTGTCTCTTACACCTTGCCCTGTGCTCCACTCACCAGTACTATGCCAATTCTCATCCTTCTTGGCCTCCACCTGGTGAGAAATAGAGCAGGTGATCTGGAGGTTTGGGTACAGGGGGACCCCATCTGGAGCCTCAAAGTCTGATGCAGGATGAGCAAAGTGGGCATCGCCAGTCAGCAGGATCTGAGGGGCATCAGGCTGTAGCACCACAACATAACCTTCCACATCAGGAATGGAGACACAGGACTCTTCACTGAAACACCTGAAGGAGAGCAGCAGAGAGCATCAGTCAGCCCAAGCTTCCAGCAACAACACTGTAAAAGGCACCTCCCACCCATTACTGACAATGAAGGGAATAGCCTTTTTCTTGTAGTCTTCCTAAAGCTTCCCTATAGCCTGCTGTGCAAGACAGAGAGGTGTGGTAGGAATGACATCACTGGGTTTCAGGTAACATCCACACATCATAGAGAAAATTCAAGTCACCCCACATGCCTGGAACACCAGGAGTGAAGATAGAAAGCTCTGCTACCTGCATAGCTCCCCAGACCAAATATTGCAGCATCAATGCACACAGATTCACACAGAATGTGAGGGGTTGGAAGGGAGCTAGAAGATCATCTAGTCCAACCCTCCTGCCTGAGCAGGGGCACCTAGACCAAGTCACCCAGGAACAGATCCAGGGGGGGCTGGAATGTCTCCAGAGCAGGA
>JAOEGS010014842.1:0-17664 GCA_025447755.1 Corythornis vintsioides | reverse complement strand
CAGCCTCTCCTCAGCAGGGAGATCTCCACTCCCTTCAGCATCTTGGTGCCCTGTGCTGGACTCTCTCCAGTAAATCTTTGTCTTTCTTGAACTGAGGTGCCCAAAACTGGACACAGGATTCCAGGAGGGGCCTCACCAATGCAGAGTAGAGTGGTTATGTACCACACCTCAGAGCAGTCTCACCAGCCAGGGCCCAGAAACACACTCTAGCCTTCACAACTGGCACTCAGTACCGTGTGCTCACAGCAGGCTTGGCTGCTCCCACATACAGGGACGCCCAATGAAGCTGTGTTCCTAAGGAGGCACCCCTGCTCAGGTGACTCCCCCTGCAAGGACAGATTTCCCCCTGAAAGACAATCCCTACTAACAAGTAAGAGGCAGCAGGCAGAAGTTTCCCCACTCCAGGAACGTGTCTCACCACTCTGCACTGTGCTGCAGATCACCGTCTCCTCTTCCCGCCGGCCTCTGCTGGGCACCACAGCATGTTTCATCCAGACAGACAGGGTGAAGTGGTCACTCAGCCCCTGGTGGGCATTTGGCCCACTCACCACGGGCACCTGTGCAGCCTGGCTGCCATTGAACCAGTAGATAAGGCTGCTGTCCTGGCTGTAATGCACCGAGAGCCCCGCCGTCCAGTTCGCTGTGGGGCTGGGCACGGGCAGCAGGTCAACCTCTCCTGAGGCAGCACCTACCAAGAAAGGAATGAGTCAGGATGTTAGCATGGGAGAATAAGAGGCCTAAAAACTGGGGAACAGATGAAGAAAGTGCTAAAGGGCTTGCTATAAAGTCCCAGACCACAGGGAGAAGAGGAGATGCCTTCTCCTATCTGGAGCAGGATGGTGACTTTTACACCTGGACTTAGGAAAATCCCACAGGCTCTTTGTAAGGAGGCAATGCACATAAACCTCTGGCTTCCCAGCAAGGAAAGCACAGGGAGCCCCTTGTAAATATGGGTGAGGTGCTTAGAACCATAGAATCATAGAATGTTTAGGGCTGGAAGGGACTTCCAAAGATCATCTAGTGCAGCCCCCCTGCAGGGAGCAGAGACACCCTGAACTAGCCCAGGCTGCTCAGGGCCTTGTCCTTGAATGCCTTGAATACCAACCTCACCTGGAATAGCTCCAGGGATGGGGCCTCAACCACCTCCCTGGGGAGCCTATTCCACTGCTCTGCCACCCTCAAGGGAAAGAACTTCTTCCTGAGATCCAGTCTAAATCTCCTCTGCTCTCATTTCAACCCATTACCCCTCATCCTTTCACTCCAGGCCCTTGGAAACAGCCCCTCTCCAGCCTTCCTGGAGCCCCTTCAGGTACTAGAAGCTGGCTCTAAGGTCTCCCAGAGCCTTCTCTTCCCCAGGCTGAACAACCCCAGCTTCTTCAGCCTGTCCTCGTAGGACAGCCTGTCCTCGTCCTTACTTCCCCACCTAGCAGCATGCAAGGTGTCCTCCCAGCCCCCCTGACCACAGCAGCCATGAGGAACATGCCCCCCAGCATCTCTACTGTGTAAGGCAGTAGGAAGCCCTCCAAGGAAAGGGGCAGGGTGCTGTGCCACAGCTGCCCTTGGCCCAGGAAAGCATCAATTCACCGCAGAGTTTGCGCAGCGACTTCTCGGAGTAGTTATCTCGGTCACAGCCCTTAGCCACGTGGTTTGTCTGCAGCTGCACAGTAGCCTGGATGTTCCACAGGGGTTCATCACAAGTCTCCAAATGAATGCTGGGAAAGAGGGCGAGGCCGCCAGCCCCCGGGGTGTACTCAATCCTCTTGTTCCAGCCTAACAGAGAGCAGAGAAAGAGAGGGGTTAGGTCCTGCCGCCGACCCAAGGCCAGAGTATTTGTCACACGCATGTGGTGTCTATGGGCTAGCCTGTGAACAGAGATTTTTGGCCTTTTCCATGTTGAAAAAGCAACTTGATGCACATATCATCAGGTCAAGGGAAGATTCCCTGGAAGCAGAGTCCAAATTCTCATCTTCTACACCTAGTACCAGTGTAGCATCACTCCTTGTATTGTTAGTCTCTCTTATCAAGCAGAACAGATACTTATCTGTGTCGATTACCCCTTAATTCTACTAAGTTGAACCTGTAAGAATACAACACCTCTGGAAAAGCCAAGCATCCCTCAAAACACTGTATGTTGAATACAGTCCACAAGCCTCATGAAATACGTAGTTCACAGTAATCCAAACAATGATTTTCCAATTGCTTTTTGGTAGCTTTGCAACAGAGTTAGATGTCTTAGATAGGACTGATGGGTCGGTGACAGAACTGAACCATATATATGGGCACACAAATTTATAAGTGTACGTACAAATATTTGCAATGAGCAGGACTGAAGCAAAAAGCAAGAGGAAGCCATAGCTGTGTCTGGAGGTTTCATACCCTGCCAGCTGGGCTTGCAGGTGGGTTTCACCTGGATTTCTACTTCAGCATCATCAGAAGCCCGCTTCTTTCCACAGTCATAGGCTGTCACTGTGAATTTGTAGAGATGGTCTCCACTGTACTGCAGCTTCTCCGTGTTCTCAATGTTCCCTGGTTAGCAAAGCAAAGAGATTAAGGGAGAGTAAAGACAGTCTCCTCGAGGCTGTTCCTTCTAGAAATCACGTATTTTTGATCAGCTACAAACACAGCCAAAAGGGTTGAGTCCCTTCGCCCAGTGCCACTCTATAACAAGCTATTGCATGCCACAGAACAGCTGCTGTGTCTCCACACCAGGAGAGACAACCAGCAGTGTCAGAAAATTCATACAGCACAGCCTCGCCAGCAAATAAGACTGGCAGAGAGAGAGAGAGCAGAGCAGGAAAGGACGTGCTTCTGGGCAGGTGTGCAGATTCTTACCGTCGTTGTCAATCAGGAAGGGGATGTTGGGGGTCAGGATCTCATAGTAGCAGATCTGGCTGTACTGTGGTGAGCAGTCTCCATCGATGGCCTCCACGCGCAAGATGCGGTCGTACAGCTTCCCCTCGGTCACTGCAACACGGTACAGCTTTTCCACAAAGACAGGAGCAAACTCGTTCACGTCGTTCACTCGAACGTGCACTGTGGCCCTGGTGCAGAAAGACACCAAGAAGAACTGATCAGCTCATTAGGAGCCAAATAACCACCTGCATTTCAGTGTGAGTCTCTCCCCCGAAGCGCGCCACTCTGATTTCCAGCTGTCAGAAGCAAGGACAGGGAAAAGAGACCTTGATTCCAATGCAGCAATGCTGGCACAACAGGCACTTGGACAATAGTTTCCCATCCCAGAGAACAAGCAAAAGGAAGGATAACACCATCTGGACCTCCTGCCTATATGCTGACACAAAACAGCAACACCACCCTTAGCTACGACTGTCAAGCAGTGCTCATTTCTAGTGTGTTCACTCGTGCAACAGGCCAGTAAACATTTCTCTTTTGGTCTTATGAACGTGTTGAGTTAGAGTATCAAGGCTAGAGAAAATACTTCTGGCTAAAGGAAGCACTCCCATAGCAATTTATTTTCCTTTGCACTCCTGCAACAGATGGTGCTTTGTAACTTGCAGCAATCACCGCACGGACTCACTTGTGTGATTTCTTGGTATTTGCTCCATCAGGTCCCTCTCCACAGTCATAAGCCTGGATGGTGAACGTGTGCTCCTTATGTGCTTCACAATCCACTGGTTCCTTGGCCCGGATCAGCCCCTCGCCCGTAGCTTTGTCCAGGATCACAGCTTCAAAAGGTACCCCTGCCCCGTGGATCCTGAAGCCACAGATTTCACCTGGTACCCACAAAGGCAGAGAGAAAGGTGACAAAAAAATAAAGACAAGACTGAGGACAGTACATTATGCCCCCTGGCTTCCCTCTCCCATATTTTCTTCCTTTCTAAATCACAATCTCTCCCTCATTATCACCTCTCATTTCCAGTGGTTTTCGGTAACCCTCACATCTCTCGGAGACGTGAACGGTGCAGATTGCCCTCTGCTGGAGACCAGTCCCGCAGCAAGGAGTCTCGGGCAGCATCAAGATTAGAGACTGCAAGCTACATTTATTAGTGATACGCAGCCACAGGAGTGAGGGAGCACCTTATTTCTCCTCTGCATCCCTCGAGGAGGCAAAACAGGCCGATGTTCTGCAGATGGACAGCCAAAGCATGAAGATCCATGACGTCCCATCCACCCACGCAGGCAGGGTGTGCATGGAACTGCAAACAGGGTCACCTAAATCCTGGAGTTGGTCTCACAGGGACCACTTTTCCTCTGCCCAAACCGAGGGAGGATGAGTGAGGAAGCCCCTGGCACGGCCTAAGCAAGCACCAGGAATATAACCCTCTAAAAGCCCCACCTGAAGCTTCAGGGATTTGTGGGAAGGGATGGAGCACTGTCAACGTAATAGGTGCTTCTACCAGCTTCCTCCAGTGCTCCCAGACACAGAGCTGCACATGGAGTCTTTGGAAACAGCAGAGCTGCGTCAAAAAGGAGCTGGCTCCACCCCCAGTTTCTCTCCCCGAGGGAAACAGCTCACAGCATCCTAAATCAAGCTGTGCCCAAATGGCTGGAACAAGGTTGGGAGGTGCTCATTTGCTGGAGAGAGCCAGAATGCCACACAGGTCACCTTGTGTCTGCCTCCCACCCTTCCCAGAGCTGCCACCCACCCACCTGCATAGCGCAGCGGAGCGTCTTTGTCCAGGGCAAACAGGGGTGGGTTCAGCAGCACCGTGTTGTCATTTTCCATGATGATGCCCTGATACTCAGCTTCAATCCAGGGTTTGTGCTTGTTTGCTGAGGTGGATTTGGGGTAAGAGATGGAGCACAGGAATGCGTTAGTCACCAGGGACAGACTCAGCAGGAAAAGAGCAGAATATCACCCAGTGGCAGGTACCAACCACCCCTCCCTACCATCTCTGGAAAGAAGTCTAAATAACATAGCCTGGGAGGAGGAAGTTCTCTTCATTTCTACTCCACATGGCTCTTGGGAGACCTCGTCAGAAGCAGTGTATCCCTTCTGGCCTCCTCATTACTGTCTTATTAGAAATACACAGGGAGGCATCTGGATGCCCAGGAAAGCTGGTGCAACTAAGAAAACAATGAAATTAAGAGGAAGAAGTATCCTGATTCTGGAGACAGATTTCAAATACTAAATCCTTTAGCTCACTGGAGTAATAACTAAAGGCTCCAGGATACATCTTCCCTTGGGATGTCCCCAGGGGACAGGCCTTGCATGCAGCCATTATCACTTATGCTTTGCATCCTCTGGACTAAGGCCCTGGATCTACACACATGTACCCAGCTACACTTCCAGCCAGTTGTCCTATGTGTCTCATGACCTACACTGAGAGAGGCCCTTGCTTCTTCCTTCCCCACTCCATGGTGAGCACCATATTCCCTTGGTTCCTTGCTAATCCTGTTGGCTGGAGCCCAGCCAGGCATGGCATGGAGGCAGCAGCCAGCAGGAGGCTCTGAAAAATGTCACAGGCCCAGAAATAGCAAATTAATCTTTATCACATAGGCTCCGGGGCAGGGAAAGGGAGAAATAAAGGGGAGGGGGGAGGGAAGGGGAGGAGAAAAAGAAGAAAAATCATTACAAATTAAAAACCCCTCCCCCCCTTCCCACTCCCTGCCAAATGGGCCTCAGAGATTATATTACATGGCCTAGTTACAGCCCCCATTCCCAGATAATCCTTCACTCGCCCACCCCCCGGAGACCAAGATTTATTACAACCGAGCAGCACTTGGAGCACAGCATGGCTCAGAGCTGGTGGGGAGCAGGACATGGAACCTTTCCCCTGCCACTCCATCAATTCATCCTCTGGGCAGGGCAGGGCTGCAGGGGCAGGGCTGCAGGGGCAGAGTGAGCAGAGCAGCCCCAGCCTGGCACGGCAGCCGAGAGCACGGGTTGGCATTTCTCCCTCTCCATGATTAAGATTAGAAAGCATTGCATGGGGAATCCAGAGAAACATCCATCCTGCTCAGTATGCAGGTGGGAACCTCCCCGTTGTGCAAAGTGCCCACATTTCAGCCCATTGCCCCCACCAGACTGTACTCTGTGATGGCTCTAGCCCATGCCACACCACCGAGGTGGGAATCTGTAGCTCCAAATGCCAAACGTGCCTCATTGCTGGGGTAACAAGCTGGTGGCAGAGAGAGAACTCCCTTGCTGCATCCACCTGCAACTTGGAAATCACTGATACCATTCCTTGGGAAATTAGTTTCTGGACCTGAGAAAAACATTTGGGGAATTATATTCAGGAAACAGCCTCCTGCCAGCTTCAAGAAAGCTCCTGTAAATCGAAAAGAATTTGCCAAAGGTAGGTAGATGTTTCAGAGTGCAAATTCAGACAGGAGAGAGCAAATCCAGAGCGTAAGGGGCCTTGCCTTGGCATCACAGCTGTACCAATAAATGCCCCTACCAATGTCAGCACACACAAAGCTCCACGTCACACCCGCCCTGCAGCCTCACCTCTGCCCCAGCACAGGCAGCACCCTGAGGTGTCACATTCCCTGGTGACCCCCTCACATCAGACTCTCCCACTCTGTCGGGTTATTGACACACTGCTCCCCTCAGAAAAATTCCTCTCGCCAGTCTCTACAGCCACAGATTAGAAACCTGTGTCTTTTTCCCATCACGTATGTGTTCAAAGAACATCTGCATTCAGAGCACTACAGCTGCAGCGTTAGGGTTTATTCAACGTATTTAGCACATAAAACACGGTTTTATATAAGCAACCTGCCTCGTTCACACGTAACTGCACAGTAATTCCGATTGACAGACTGCAGATGGATGATGTCGATTGGAAAACTGAGATAGGGGATGTGTCGTGAAGACCACGGGGGTCTGTGGAGAAGCAGCACATTCTCTCTCGGTAGATGAAGGAAGGGGAGGAAAGCTAAATGCACACAGCGATAACTGAAACAAAAGCAAGACGAGTGGGTGGAAAAGGGGAAAACGCCGGGGGGATGAATGCTAGAAGGGGAGGAAAAAACGGAGAGGGGGAAAAAAAAAACCAACAACAACAAAAAAAAACCAGCGGTGGCAGGAGATAGATGGAGAAAGTAGAGAGGACGGGCTGAGGGCGCCCGAAGGGGCAAAAGGAACCGGAGCCACCGGGGACCGCGGAGATCCCCCGCCAAAAAACGTGCCAGACGAAGGCGACGGGGAGCGCGGAGCCGCGCGTTGGCCGGGGGGGCGGACGGATGAGCCGCGGCCACCGCGCCCCTCGGGCCGCCGCCACCCGGGACCGTCCCCGCCGCGCTCCCCCGCTCACCTTTGTTGGAGGCGCCGCCGGGCAGCGCGGCGCAGAGGCAGAGCAGAGGGAGGAGGACGGCGGCGCGGGGCCGAGGATCGCCCATCGCGGCGGCGGCGGCTTCCAAGGCCGCCCCGGGGCTAGCGGACGGCGGCGACGGGCGCGGCCGCCCGGCCCGGCCCACAGCCTCCCTCCCGCGGTGGCGGCGCGCAGGGACGGACGAGCGCGGCACCTCGATCGGCTCCGCACCTCCGACAGCCCCGCTCCGCTCCACGCCCGGCCCCGCCCCGCCACTGCAGCATGACGTCACGGGCGCGGCGGGGGCCGGCGGGGGTCGGCAGCCAATGCGAGTGGCCGCGGCGCCAGGTGCTGCGGGAGAGGGGGGACCACGGCACGGCTCGGCTCCGCACGGCACGGCTCTAGGTCTAGGTGATCCTGCTCTGGCAGGGGGGTTGGACTAGATGATCTTCTAGCTCCCTTCCAACCCCTGACATTCTGTGATTCTGCGGCTCGGCTTGGCACGGCTCGGCACGGCGGAGCCGCTGGTTGCCTTCTCATTGAAATCCAGGCAGGGAACGCAGAGGGGAAAGGGCTTGGGGACTCCTGGCCGTGGTGGGCGGAGGGAAAGGGGCATCAAAACCCGCCGCCGTTGAAGCATCCTCGCCGCAGCTGCCGGGGGACGCGGGAGGAGCGTGTGAAGATGGGGATGGGGAGCCGGGGCGTCGGGGCTTCAGGTCACATCCCGAGCCCGCTGCCCGTCCGCCCCGGGCTCGGCAGGGCATCGCTTTTCCCTCCGCGTCTCCCCGACGGGCTGGCGGGAGCGGGGGCACTGTGCGGAGAGAAGCTCGCAGCCACCGGCGTCAAGGTGTGAGAAAGGGCCGGGGCGCGGGAGGAGAATTGCCGCTAGTCGGCAGACCGGAGTTGAACGCGAGCAGCCCCCGGGAAGGCGGAGGGTGAGGGAGGTGAGCATCGCCCTCACGGCCTCCAGGGCCGAGGCGGAGATGTTGGAAACGGGGGCAGTCCTGGGTTGTTCCGCGCCCCTCTCTTTCCCTCTCTCCCTCCCTCCCTCCCTCCGCCCAGGGGCCGTGACTTTTACTGCAGCAGGGAGGCCGGGAGCTGGGCTGCCCCGCAGACCTCGCCGCACCGCAGGGGAGGGACCGACCCGCACGGCGAGGGAGCTCGGGCTCAGCTCTGTGCCCGACCCGCGGCTCGCCTTCCCTCCTCCTCGCCGCCGGCCCCGTCCCTCTGCCCCGGGATGCCTCCCAATCTTACCGGCTATTACCGCTTTGTCTCCCAGGAGAACATGGACAATTACTTGCGTGCTTTAGGTAACTCCACCCTCCTCATCACTCCTTCTTTTGCTCCGTTTTGTCTCCAAAAATGTCAGCAGTTAGGAAAGGGATGAAGGGATTTGGGAACTCGCTGGCTCTTCTGTCTGTAAATCATTTAGTGCTGCGGTGGGAGTGGGGAGGGGACGTCGCAGCTGGGGCTCCCCGGCTGTAAAAGTGGAAGAAGTCTGCGGGGATTTTGCTGGAGGGACCCAGGTCGTCTCCCCTCCCTCTTACTCTCCAGATATCAACGTAGTCCTGCGAAAACTGGTTTGCCTCCTGAAGCCCGATAAAGAGATCATCCACACGGGAGATCACATGGTCATCCGCACAATCACCTCGCTGCGGGACTACGTGATGGATTTTGACCTGGGAGTCCAGTTTGAGGAAGACCTGGGACCTGTGGATGGACGCAAGTGCCAGGTGAGGAGACCAAGCAGTGCGGTTTGGGATGGACTCGAAGTTCAGGAACTAGCTCTGTTTTTGATTCATAAAGCAGCTGAGAGCCCAGCCCAGAGCTGGCGTGCCCCTGCAGGTTTAGGAAGAAGTGGTTCTGTGAGTAAATCTCAGCAAAGGGGATGAGCACCAAACAGCCAGAAACACGGTGCTTTGGGACTCAGAGGGTACTATCCTCTGGAGCAAAGCCCCGAAAAAAACAGAACATCAGCCCACTTGGCAGTACTCTGTTGATGTTGGAAGCCAAAGGGTCATTCATCTCCCAGAAAAAGCAAACATCCCAAGGAGCTGCCAAAGAGACACCAGATAAGGGGCTGCAGTTAAAACACATTTGAGAGAAACACTCACTGTCACCACAGGAAACCTACATTGCCAGGACCCACTTATTTTAGGACCGTGTTTTCTCTTTTTTTTTTTTTTTTCCCCCAGACAACTGTCTCCTGGGAAGGGGATCAGCTGGTGTGTGAGCAGCTAGGAGAGAAGAGGAACCGAGGCTGGAGGCACTGGCTGGAGGGCGACCAGCTGCATCTGGTGAGGAGAGATGCAGCACAGCTGGCTAGGTCCTGGTTGCAGTGGGCACACAGCTGGCTAGGTCCTGGTTGCAGTGGGCACACAGCTGGCTAGATCCTGGTTGCAGTGGGCACACAGCTGGCTAGATCCTGGTTGCAGTGGGCACACAGCTAGCTAGATCCCGGTTGCCAACTATGAGACTCCAGCCGGCACCCGGGGAGCAGTGTGGGGGAGAGAAAGTTGGGATCCAGCCTTAAACTGCGCTCTGCCCTCCTTTTCCCAGCGCATGACTGCCGAAGATGAGGTCTGCGTCCAGGTTTTCCAGAAAGTGAAGTGAACGCTCTTCTGCACGGACTGAGGGACGGGACCCTCCTTCCCGAGCTGAAAAGAAACAAGACCCGAGCGAGCCGAGTGTCCCTCGTAGCAGCGTCTTTTCTTAACGCCTCGCCTCCTCCAGCAGCGCCCGGCCGGGGGTCACGGCGGGGCCAGGCTTGAGGGGAGCGGGATGCGGGGAAAGGAGGCGGCCGGGGAGGGATTGGGGCCGGGGCGGGGAGGGAGAGGGGCCGTCGGCTGCTCGGAGGCTTCTTTCAGAATAAGAGCAGGGAGAGGGCTGCTCTCTGGTCGGGCCGGCTCCTCGCTTCCTCTTCTGCCGTCCCCACCGAACCCAAAGGCAGAGCTGCCCCCGGCTCCCCCTGGGTGGCCAAGGCCCTTTCTCTGCAGCTGGCACCAACCGTCTTCTCGCCTCCCCTGCCCCTTCCTCATTCTTCTCTGGACGGAAAACAGTATGTGTACTTAAAAGACACAGATTTGCATGGAATGGTGTGAAATTCCAGGGCTTAGGCAAGGGAACTAACTAGTCCTGTGCTCACTGTGCTGCCCATAAAGTCGCAAGGGTGAGGAAGGCTCAGGCTCTCCTGAACCCATAGCCACTGCCTGGGACCTGTAGCCCATTCCTGGCAGCATCTCCCCATGGCCATGGCAGCTCCTCTGGTTCACAGCTCCTTTCTCCAATAAGAGCCCAAGGGACAGAACCAAAGGAGGTGAGGCCCCCCCCGAGAAGCCAGACCAATGCTACAGACAGAGGTGTCCTTAAATGAAGACACCTCATGGGATGTGCATTAGCACATAGGCAGTTATTTCTGAAGGATTCTTGTGGTTGTCCCCCGGCAAAGGTTGAAGGGAAGGGTGTGCAAAAACTGTAGATCAAGAGGTAGACAGATTTGGAAACTAGGCCTTTTTCAAGCTAGAAAATGCAGGCGTTTTCTCTGGTAGCTGATCTAAAAAGCAGTATTTTCCAAAGAGCTGCAAAGATGAGTGCCATGAGAAAAGCAGTGCTTCAGAACATGTGATAAGCAGGGGGTCAGGGAGCTGCAGCTGTACCTATAATGTCAGCCCCTGTCTCTTCAGGGTCGTCTCTGAGGTCATGGCAGGCTGCAGCATCCTATCAATATCCACACTGCAAAAGTACCACTGGGTGGGACACAAACCCAACAAATGATCATAGCCATGCCATCCTGCATGTCGTTTACCCACTGTGTGGGGTAAGGCCACCTCCCTTCTCTTTCAGGGAGCCTCTACATTATCTTTGTTGTAACATCAGGTTGCAAAAGGCAGAACTTTGACTGAAGCAGCTGAAGTTTATTCAGCTGTTGCTGAGCCTATGTTCTGGTTTGATGGTAGACAGCTGTTGCCTTCAGGTGATTAGGTAGATGCTTTAACTGGCATGACAGCCATCCACACAATTGTCATGTAAGCCTCTGAGGTGATATGCTGAGTGGATTCCTTCTGACTGCTTGCCAGATGTCAGATACCCATGACAGCCTCTTCAGGAAGCAATATGGTTGTACCAGAACCATAGATGGGAATCATACCCAGTTGATGTCCATGCTTGTAATTACAATTATGAAGGGTAGTATTCCAACCTATTCTAGGGCTACCATTAGTATCTGCCAGCACTACAAACACAAATAATTCACTTTTTTTTTCTTTTGTAATCATGCTATAGGTGTGACACCTTAGACAGATGATGGCTTTACACAACTACTGTATTGCTGAGACTGTGGGAGGTGAGGATGCTAGTGTAAGGCAAGGGATCAAGTGTGATACTGGGAGAATACTCTCTTCTTGACCCTTGCTGAATGGCATATTACACTTGGCTTTGCTCCTTGATTTAGAAGACACAGACTGCCAAGATGATGATGATGATCACACCAGGGGCAAACCCCACTTTTAGAGTCTTGACCCTTCTTTCAGTGTAGGTCTTCTCCATATCAGCCAGAGCTGCAGGAGTGACATGATTGGTTTGAAAAAGCCATTAGATTGCACAGATCTGGCTGAGTGAAGCCCAAGCCCAATGGTTAGTGGCAGAGTGTCCCCAGAAGGCTGAGATGAGTTAGTCAAACCAAGGGGTTGAGGGTAGAGTGCCCTGAGAAAGCAGCTGTTTACAGGTGAGCCTGGTGTACTGTAGGGTAGGTGGTAGAAGGCCCAACAGAGCTAGTTCTCTGTCCTTGCTTCTGAGAATAAAGTACCCACAACTCATCTTCCCCTGCTCAGTGCATGAGTCTGCGCCTCAGAGGATGATCTCATTTGTGACTCCTGAGGCTGTAGAACAGGTTACTTTCCAATGACCTCCTGCAACACACTGTATTCAATGGAGGAGTTTTTCTCCATGAGGTGTTGGCATCTTTGACAATCCACAGTTTCTTTGCCTTGCTCTGATGCTGTCTGGATTTATTGTTCAGTCTTCTTGAAACCCAGCTGAGTCAAGCAGGCAGCACACGTATTTTTTGTAGCTGTAAATTATTCCTAGGATTTCAATGCCAGAAACTTGTTAATTCCTCTGAAGCCACCCATAATTCTAAAGGAAACCACTAAAATGGTGGTTTACTTCTAACACCAAAATCTGAGAGCCAAGTCATTTAAGTCATGAAGCCAGTGCCACACTATATGTCTTGGGTGCTATGTTGATAAAAGTCTGGAATGTGTTTGGAAATGGCTGTATTTTCTCATTTCCCCATTAAATACTGGAGGTCTTATCTATCCCTTTTCTCCTTAAAATGCTTGCAGAACTAACAACAAGAAGAGTCTTTGAAGATGGACTTGTTCTCAAAATGCTTTTAATTTTATAGTCTTGATTATTTTTCTTAGTATCTATTTAACTGAAGTGTCTGAGGTTTCTTTCCCTAAAAAAAACTCTGAAATGCTCTTCAAGCCAGGACAGAGAACAGTTTGGGCTGGTTTGTTTCTTCTGAAGTTCACAGTAATTAGCTAATGCTAAAATACCTTCTTCCTACACCAGAAACCTAGCCAGAAGGAGTGGGGGGAGACTTCCTAGGAGGGCATCTTTAGGGGGGAACAGACTCCGAGCAGCAAGGGTATTTTGCCATCGTCCTCCCAGCGTCTGTCCCAGAAGCGCCAGCTCGGCTCCCCCTGGCTGGGCTGTGCAGCCCCCGACAGCCCTCAGCGGTGTCGCCGGGCCCGGCAGCAGAGGGCAGCAGCCCCCGACAGCCCGAGGCGGTGCCAGGGTGTTTGTAGCAGGGCTCTCTCCCTCTCTCTTTCACTTTCTCTTCCCCCCACCCCCCGGGAGCAGCGGGGAGAGCGGGCGCGGGAGAGGCGCGGCCATGTGAGTTGGGGCAGCCGGGGACCGAGGCGACGCGGCCCCGTCTGTGGCGGGAAGGGGGGAGAGAAGGTTCGAGCAGGTCGGGAAGGGGGAGAGGTCCAAGGGGCTGAGCCCGCGCTGGCCGTACCGCCGGTAGAGCGTTGCTAGCACAACGTCGGGTTAAGGGAGAAGAGCTGCAGAATGAAAAGAAACCGAAAGCATGAGTGCCAGCTTTGGGGGGAGAGAGTTCTAGGCATGCCTGGGTAGAGGGCAGTCCCGGAGGCACTGCAGGATTGCTCCTTGGCAAACGGAGCTCCGCATCAGTTGAAAATTGGGACCTTTATTGTTTAATATCTTCATTAATGATATTGACAATGAGAGCACCATCAGCAAGTTGGCAGATGACACCAAGCTGAGTGGTGCTGTGGAAAGGCTGGAGGGACAGGATGTCATCCAGAGGCACCTGGATAGGCTGGAGAGCTGGGCCCAGGGGAACCTCATGAGGTTCAACAAGACTAAGTGCAGGGTCCTGCACCTGGGTCAGAACAACCCTCACTGTCAATCCAGGCTGGAGGATGAGGTGCTGGAAAGCAGCTCTGCAGAAAGGGACTTGGGGGTGTTGGTGGCTGAGAAGCTGGACATGAGCCAGCAGTGGGCACCTGCAGCCAAGGAGACAATGGATCCTGGGCTGCAGCAAGAGAAGTGTGGCCAGCAGGTGGAGAGAGGGGATTCTGCCTCTCTGCTCTGCTCTGCTCAGACTATTGTGCAATATAGTTTTTTTTGCTATATTGACAGGTACATTCCTTGCCTCCTGTTGGCCTTCCTCATTTTTGGAGTGATCAGTTCCAGCCCAGTCCCAAGAAACCTTTTCGGGGAGATCAGATCCCCTGGTTATCCCAAGCCATATCCCAACAATAACATCACCATCTGGGATATCCGTGTCCCAAAAGGCTATGTGGTGAAGCTGACCTTCAACTATTTTGACCTGGAGCCATCTCAGTCCTGCTTCTATGACTATGTCAAGGTATGTGCATAGATAACCTGGGCCAAGTGAGAGGCTGGAGGTAGGAATCTAGTGGCCACCACGTGTAGTGGCTCATCATTCACCAGTCCTCGTGTTTCACACAAGGGAAGGAGTTAAAGAAATAAATGGGTGGAGCAGGTACTAGTAACTCATGGCTGGATAACAGCAATGAATTTTATGTAGCTACAGTAATTTCCCCTTAACCTCAACAGATCAAAGCAGACAAGAAGAACTTGGGCCGATTCTGTGGCCGGCTTGGGTCAAACACAGGCAATCACCCAGGAAGAAGGAACTTCATATCTAATGGGAACAGGATGCACCTGGCATTTCACTCAGACTTCACCAATGAAGACAATGGCACAGTGATTCCCTACAGGGGCTTCCTGGCCTATTACCAAGCTGTGGGTGAGTAGGAAATACCCTCAGCATGCAAAAAGAGGCCTCTGTGGCTCCAGCTAACCTTCCTCGTCAGGCAAATAAAGACAAGTTGTAAGCATGGATACAGATCTCTAGGTACTTTCAGTGTACAGTAGAGAGATTTTACACTTTCCTCCCTTGTCCCTGCAACTCCTGTGTCTTCAGATCTTGATGAATGTGACCCTAACAACGCTGCTGAGGACGACGAAAGGCCTCAGTGCCAGCACTTCTGCCACAACTATGTTGGTGGCTACTTCTGTTCTTGCAAGATTGGCTACCAGCTTCAGAGTGATCACCACTCCTGCAAAGGTAAACTGAAATTTTGGAAGATCAGAGGGTTCCAGGGAAGAAGCCTTTCAGCCAGGAAGGCTGGGAGAAGTGCCTTAGGGAGCAGTTGAAAAGGCTGCAGAAGAGACAGGTCCACAATGTGACTTCTGCTTTCTTCCTCTACACCAGTGGAGTGCAGCAGTGAGTTGTTCACAGAGGCATCTGGGTACCTGAGCAGCCCTGAGTACCCCCAGCCCTATCCTGAAGACCTCCAGTGTAACTACAGCATCCGACTGCAAAAGGGCCTGTCTATCTTTCTCAAGTTCTTGGAACCCTTTGAGATTGATGAACACCAGCAAGTCCACTGTCCTTATGACCAGCTCAAGGTACTGGAGATTAGCAAACTCCACTTCCAACTCTGCTTTCAGATCTGGACAGGAATTGTGGGAAGATCACTTTTTGAATAAGAAATGTGGAATCAGGACAAGGAGAATGCCCCAGCATGAAGGATTGAGGTCATCTTTTGCCATCCCTCAGTGTACCTAATTACCATTGTCCTGTGGTCAGAGTCTCTGGGTCACAGGCCCCTGTGAGTGGAGCAAAAAAAAAAATTCTTCCAGTTTTATCTCCCTCTGATTTAATCTCAGGGTTTGAAGGGATTGATCACTCTGATTCCCGTGGTAAAGGAGAAGCAGAGCTTGTGGTAGGTCAGCCCTTTGTCCTGATCTGTCAGTGCTGACACCAGCAAAGATGAGTTAGCCAGCCAGCTCTGTTCACCATCATAAGCACTGTGGCAAACTTGATCTGGATTGAAACAGGGATGCTGGAGCAGTGAGGCAGGTGTGTTTCTGTCCCTGTGATATGGGCTTTCCTCATCAGATCCAAGCACAAGGGAGAGAGATTGGTGAATTCTGTGGCAAGGAGCCACCTGGCAGCATTGAAACCAACAGCAATGAGGTGGACATCATCTTCCTCACCGATGAGTCGGGGTTCAGCCGTGGCTGGAAGATCCACTATACCTCAGAGAGTAAGTAGATGTTTTCCCCAGAGACTAATACCACCTATCTACAAGTTTGTGAATAAAAACTTTCTTTGTCCCATTCTCTAACAGAAATACAGTGTCCACAGCCTGTCCCACTGGATGAGTTTACCATCATCAGAGACCCACAGCCTGTGTACCGATTTCAGGACTATTTCATTGTCAGCTGCAAGACTGGGTATAACCTGATGGAGGTGAGATCCCTTCTCTACTCCCTTCAGCCATATTCTGGCTTCTCTTCAGTTTGATTAAGTCTTTCACCTCTCATTAAACTTTGTTTGGAGATTTTACTCATGGCAATCTCTTGTTACTATTTGCTTTCAGTGGTTTCTCCTTTCCTAGCTCCCTCACTTAATGCATTTCTCTTTCACAAAGCCCTAGTAGAATAGAACAGACAAAGATCCCAGGAAGCATTGGTAAACAAGCATATCTCTTGGGAAGGATATGGAATCCTACTTGAAGCAGAAGATGTTCCTGTTTCCAGGTCTGCTTGGCACCCCAGATTTGTCATGATTTTATGGTTGATGCCTTGGATGATGTCTTGGTCTGCTATGAAGAATGTGGCAACCAGAGGATAGAGGGAAGGCAGCAAAGGGAGAGGACAGCAACTGGGACAGACTGCAGAGGGGCAGCAGTGAAAAGATGGGCAGATAGAATCATGCTTCAGTGTGGGGAAGGGAAGGTGAGGCTCTGTCCAACCACCAGAGATGGTTTTCTCTCCCCTGCAGGGCAAACGAAAGCTGCTGTCCTTCACGGCCGTCTGCCAGGCTGATGGCACATGGCACCAGCCCATGCCCCGCTGTGAAAGTGAGTCAGCTGAGAATGGGGATTGTGCTCCTTGTCATGGCTCTTCCTCTCCAACAACATGGGGAAATCATCCTCTGTGACTCAGTTTGGCTGTAGATTCATGGATGTGCTGCTTGGAAGGACCCGTGGAGGTCCAGCCGTTGACTTCCGTTACATTTTTCTGCTTGCAAAAGCAGAAGTGGGTTTTTTTCCCCTTCTTGCAGAGACACATCAAATACCACTAAAAATTAGCCACAATGTTCTAACATCTAAAAGCAAAAGACCCCAGTCTGGGATCCATTTGGAACAACCTTTTCTTCCTGTTGTGCTAACTTGTCTTTCACAACCCGAGTCGAGCCTAAACCTGCAGGCAGGAAGACTGGTTTTGATTAATCTCTGGGTTTTTATTGTTGGTTTTTATTTGTAGTTGTGGACTGTGGCAACCCTACAGACCTGACCAATGGTGCATTCAGCTACATCAGCACACCTGCAAACAACACCTACCAGGCAGTGATCACGTACAGGTGCAACGAGCCCTATTACCACCTAGTGACCGGAGCAGGCGGCGGTGAGGCCTGACCCCAAAGGCACTGAAACCAGAGCAGCAGGGGCCCTCTCAGAGTGCCACTTCAAATTGGCTCTGCTCCCCAGGCTTAGAACTTGTGCTTTCCTCCTCAGAAGGTTCTGCCTCAAGACCTGGGTGGTGGGCAGGGGGATGACCATGGACGGGGGGGACCATGAGCCAACAATGCGCCCATGCGGCCTAGAGGGCCAATGGATCCTGGGATGCATTAGGAGAAGTGTGGCCAGCAGGGCAAGGTTCTCCTTCCCCTCTTCTCTGCACTGGTGAGACCCCACCTCGAGTACTGTGTCCAGTTTTGGACACCCCAGTTCAAGGACAGAGAGCTACTGGAGAGAGTCCAGCACAGGGCACCAAGATGATTAGGGGAATGAAGCATCTCCCTGCTGAGGAGAGACTGAGAGAGCTGGGGCTCTTTAGCCTGGAGAAGAGGAGACTGAGGGGGGAGCTCAGCAGTGTCTGTCAA
>JAOEGS010014841.1:0-18990 GCA_025447755.1 Corythornis vintsioides | reverse complement strand
TCACCCAGGAACACATTGCCCCTTGTCCTTTCACTCCAGACCTTTGCAAACAGCCCCTCTCCAGTCTCTGGATCGGCTCCCTTCAGGCACGGGAAGGTGCTCTGAGGTAGGTGGGAGTGCTTTCTTTACCCTCCCTGGGCACACCCAAACCTCGGGCTCCACGCCGTGCCTCCCGCAGTGTCCGTGTGGGGCTGCTCCTGCTCACCTGGTGGAAGAGGCTGGCTCTGTGGTCTGCCTCTGGATCTTGGTGCGCCGCATGATGTGCTCTCTCATGGACATCTGCACCTCAGCAGGGATGTCAGGGGACGTGTGGCTGATCTTCACCGCTGCCTCCAGGAAACTGATGGCGCCCGCGTCCTTCAGCTTGTCTGCCATGCTCTCCTTAGTGCAGCCTGCCTCGCTCTGCAGGACGGCCGAGTGGGAGGAAAGGGCCTTGTTCCTCCAGGGAACCCAGCACAGCTTCCAAAAGAGAAACAGAAACACTGCCACCAGGGCCAGGCCACACACAATCACTATCACTGCAAGGAGGCTGACGGAGAGCTCTACAGCGGGAAAGAAGGTGACGGCAACGGGAACGGGGGGGGGTGGGGAATGGGAGAGGAGAAGAAAAAAGAATTGTGAGAAAGCCATAAGTAAAGGGAAGAAATGGTCCAAACTGACTTATATCATGACTAATGGAGGGCTCTTAGCAGTCTCTGCAAGCAAGAGTCAAACCCCAATGAGCAGCCCTGGACAGATTTGGCACCGCTCCCTGTCCAAGACAAATCTTAGTCAATAATAAATAGGATTGTACAAGTCCGGAGTGGAGCTCCCTCAGAGACTTGGCTAAATGCATTCTCACCAACACAGAGTGAGCAGAGGCACCACTTTCCTATACAATAAGCCTCTGAACTGTGCCCAGGAAGCTCAGTGTCAAACAGTTTCACAAGAAAACTAAAGAACCTGGTTTTTTTTTTGCAAATATACCTATGTTGTTACAAAGGAAATAGTTGTGATGCAGAATCTATCACTGCTGGGAGCTGTTACGTGGGAGAAAAGTTTCTGTTAAGATACTCTGCTCATTCCAAGAAGTTACCTAACATGCATCGCTCTGCCAGCACACCAGATTCATTAATGGAAACATCAGAAATTTCCAGTTATCCCTTCTGAAAACCTGTTGCCAGCTTGAGAAAAATCTTGGTTTATGTCATTCCTTGCTGAGCTGGCATTCACAATGTCTTTGACAGGATTCACAGATACTTTTATGCATGACCTCCTATTCTTTCCTCTGACAACTCACATAAAACACAAGTAGAAGGGATCAGGATTTTATGGATATTTTTTTAAGCATCTGCCTTGGAAGAATATTGGTTTGTCTGAAGATGACATTAAATTCCCCAAGACTTTTTTGTGACTTATTAAACTGAAATATCAGTTGGACAGCATTGACCTTAATTGATTTAATGAGGTTTCTCTTATGAATTTGAAAATACCAGTTACTTAAAAAAACCCCAACAACCGAGTACTCAAAATGTTATGCTTTGAATGTCCTTTAACTCCCAAGAAACTGTAAAAACAAGATAATTCCTCATCTAACAGAAAATGTCCCTGGGCCAGAGGTTTCTTGGGTACTTCTGGTATGGATGGAGGTGAGACCCTTCCCCCAGAGACTTCTCCCAAGATGGAACAGACCAAAAGGCCACCTCAGCCCTGGGGAAAGACTGGCTGGTTTGTTTCTATCACCCCACCCAGAACCACAGTCAGAGCCAAGGCTTCCTGAGCAGAGGGTAGAGGGGGATGTGTCTGCAGCTGGCAGCAGGGAAGGGCTCCATGCAACGCAGAGTGGCCCAGGAATGGTCCAACCTCTGCTTCACCCAATGTTTCCCACAGGCAGCTCCTCGTGGCATTGTTGTCCTCAGTCAGGGGCAGAGGCAGGTTATGGCTCTGAGAAATGTCCCATTCTAAGGGAAAATACAAGAACTAAATTTCTATCTTCTCCTCTAAAAAAAAAAACAAACCAACAACCAAAACAGTGAATTGTTTGTTGCTTTGTTATCAGGTAAGTGGGGATGTAGAAGTGCAGGGCAGCTTCAGCCAGTCTTATCTAACTCCCTAACCCCTGGTCTTATCTAACTCCATGCTGGTAGCATCTTCATCCAGCCCCAGAGAGCCATGGCAGAAATTGCTATGTTGGAAAATAGATTTTTTGTTACAACTTGTAATTGAAAAGGTAAAGATAAAGATAAGGGAGGAAGTGGCAAATAGAAATTAACATGGTTATTTTCCAGTCTCACTTCCCCCTGGGAGCATGAGCTGCTTCCCAGAGGAATCCTCAGCTGGAAACTGATTTCCACTACAGAGCAGCAATGACGAAGCTCTCGCATGACAAGGAGGAGGGAGAGGAGAACAAGCAGCAGGGAAGACATGGACCAGACACAAACATTTACCTGCATGAGCTGATATGCTTAGGGTAAGTCACCAGGCTGTCATTTACCTAGTGCAACAGAGACAGCTCCTTCTGGGATGGTCTGCCTCATTTATGAAGGTGTTTCTGAGGCAGAGGTTTGCTTGGTATGTAGAGCAAAGGAAATAATGTTTCTGTGTGCACCTGAACTCCTTGGAGAACTGAGACTTTGTCCCGAGCCCTACAGACACAAAGCACCATCACATCCCACAGCAATGCCCAAGAAATGCCCATCAGTAGCCACCACCAGCAGCCCTGATCCTTTGCTGCAAAAGAGTCACCTTCACCAAAAGTATTTCCACACCAGGAGGATCAGGGGAAAGCTTCTCTCAGCCAGGAATGAGGTTTGGATGAGTTGGCCACAGGTTCCCCATCAAAGCAGCTGATGGAGAGAGAAATGGAGTTTTCTAAACCAGAAAGCCACTTGCCACCAGGACAGACACAAGCACACCCATGGGAAGACTCATGGATCATGGTCTTTGCTCTGCTTTCCTTTAGTGAACAGGAGAAAGCAAGCAGTACCCAAGAGGCTAATGATAAATGATCACTTATCACCACTTATGCAGTAGGAAATACCATTAAACATAAAAATTGAGTCTTCGGAGATGCTGAACTCCCCCCCTGCAGCCTGGCAGAAGGGAAAATAATGAAACCAAGTCTTCAGAGACAGCACTTCGACCCACTTGTTACAAAAACAACACTGCACGTTGTTTTTTTTGCAGCAGGAGCAGATAAGTATCCATGAAATAAACACGACAAGGGCAGTGAGAATCTGGCTGGGTGATGCTCAGGAGCTGTGTGGGACTGTCCCACTCCCATGGGAAAGGGCAGCAGGGCAGCACCACCTTCCTGAAGCCATCAGGAGCAAGACCAGCGTGAGAACAGGGACATGCAGGGCCCCCCATGTTGGTGCTAAGGGATGAGCTGAGAGCCTGGGTCATATTTAAGTGCTGAAATACAAACAAGCTGCACGACACTGAGTATTTGGAGTTCTCAAGCAGTGCAAGATCTCACTGCAGAAAAGACCTGAAGCCAACAGCAGGCAAGAGCACAAACCTGAAACCTACCAACTCCAGCAGCAAATGAGCTCTCTTCTGACTTGACTTTGCTTGTGTTTTTACTGGTTTTGTAACATCTAAAAGCCTTGCTGTGGAATCTTAACAACACTAACAGAATAGCTGAAAACTATCAAAACTTCAGCAGTCACTTTCAAACAAAAAGAGGAGATGGTCCAGAGCAGCACAAAGAGCCAGAGGAGCAATATAATTCTGCAAAGCTAAGCTCAGACTTTGGCAAGGGGGATCATTTCTCCCTTGCCCTGGTCCCCACGTGCTCGGCAAGCAGCTCAGCAGCACAACGATCCATTTTGTTTCGTCTTGGAATGGGAACCAATTAAGAGAAGATGGTGGAACTACCTTTCAGCTTTATGTCCCCAATGACTTCATAATACCCAAACTGAGTTACCAAAGGGGATAATTAGCAAAGTCCAAACAGAAAACGATTAATAATATGACAAAGCCATGATTACAACAGTCTATTAACTGAAAGACAATACCGGTCTAATTATGGCAACATTGACTTTTATTACTGTGAAGTAGCTTGTACTATCATTAAAGAGATTCATGGATAACTCTGAGTTTAATGTGAAGAGTTATATTTAATATCTTGAAGATGTAATTTAGCTTTCCTTCCACCCACTCCCCACAGAGAAAACAAAACACATTTGATGGCTCTCTCAGCACTCCAGCATCTATTAGTCATTCCAGCTACCTGGTGCATTTAAACGAAGTTTGAACACCATGAGTGGAAGTTCAAGGGGACTGAAAACAATTAAATGCTCTAGGCTGAGGCCAAGCATGGAGGAGCTCAGCTGCAGTGGCCATCAGCCACCAGGACCTGTGCCACTGACCCAGCAGTCCCCTTCCCAGAGCCTCTTGGCCCCTGCAAGAGGACAGATGGGTTTCTGCAGGCCCTGGAGCCCCCTCAGCACAGCCCCTTCACCAAAGCAGCAAGGGCACTTTGTCATGACTTTCTGCTGAGGTAGGTACTGGCAGCACGTTTGCTCCCACAGCTCCACCATCGTGTGCAGATCCAGCCAGTCTCTGACAGATCCTGCCAGGAGCGAGTGGACACCTTCCCCGAGAGCTTCTTGCTGCTAAGTCTTCCAGTTTGCTTCCCACTAGGCTTCTTTCAGCTGCAAAAGCAGCTCTGATCTATTCCAAGCTAGGGCTTGGAGCGTATAACATCTTGTCACAGCCAAGATTCAAGAGCAGTCCAGAGTAGGGGGTGATGGTGACCCACCTGAACCTCCCCTGTGCTGGCTGGGGACTGGTTTTCCAGTGCCATAGATCAGCCACTGCACATACCACGTCAGGAGGTATTTCCAGCCTTCTCTGTCCATTTTTGCTACATGGTTCTATCACAACAATGCTTCTGAGACTATGTTGTTCTATTTCTGCAGGGCTTTGTAGAGATCACGCATTCAAATGATGGATTACTATGAGAGTTATTGCTGGAGGAGAAGACAGGGAGCTCTGGGGCTACAAAAGACCACGTGAGGCACCCACCAACCGCTGATCTAATTTTCCCTCAATTGAGAAGCATCAGCAATGTAAGTCTGATTAGCTGAGGGCTGGAAATTGGGCATGAGAAACTGTGGTGAATCTCAGATGCCTGAGGCAGGGGCAGAGAAGAGCACAGGACAAGGAAGAGGTTTCCATTAAATCCCAGCTATAGACATGTTTATTTAGAAATGTCATTCAGCTCTGAAGCCTGACAGGGGAAGGAGCAGGGACTGGATGGAACAGAAACTGAATGTTAAAGCAAGGCAGCAGCACCACAGCCAAAAACAGAACACGAACCACAGCAGAGCAAGGGAACCACCCCTCTGGGAGCAGAGCTCAGAGCAAACCCTGCCAGGCACCATGGAGTGCAGCAGCAAACAGAGCACTTTGCAACAGGAATTCTGAAGAGGAAACTGGCTGTCTTATAAATCCTGAAATGCTGCGTTGGATGAGAGGTGAGCTGCAGTGCAGCAGCATATTCTACTCAGCCAGCTCCTCATCCCCTCCCCAAGCATGCCACAGCTGTGGGAATGGCACCAGAGCAGATAATACAGATCAGATTGTCCCTGTCACCCAACACAGCTTCAGTTCCTGAACCAGCCAGCAGCTCTGCTGAACACAGCCCACATCTAAGTGGGCACTGGGGTCTGCAGAGAACAGAGCTGTGAGAGGGAAGCATTGCAAACCTGCTCACTGGTGGCCTCTGTTTGCTGGGACAATGTCCAGCGTGCCAGTCCCCTGCCAAGTTCTCCATTGTCACAGCTCCAGCCTCCATTGTCACAGCTCCAGCCTCCATTGTCACAGCTCCAGGCTAAATCGCTGTCACTTGGTTGCCATTTGAAACTTTAGCAGCACTTCTCTTCTTGATTTACTGGTTGTGCTCTCTAGACAGCTATGAGCTATAGAAATATGTCCTGAAATATTCTTGAGCTAGGCAAGTCATTAGCAGCTGTCACTTCAAAGTCTAACTGCAGTCAATTTGCTTTTCACAAGCAGCCTAGCAGCAGAGGAGCTGGATGTGTTGAGAAGCACTGCAGCAGAGGCTGCTGCTCAAACAAGATCACAGAGGTTTGGGTCATTAGAGAGGGAGAAAAAATTTCAACAAGTTCTCAGCAGATGATAAAAGGCCAGGTCAGAAAACAACCAGGGACTGAGCAGAGCTTCTGTCATCCCTCAGATGTTATTTCATGCTGTGGGTGGCAATAAGGGTTGCAGAGCAGCTCCTGTGTAGCTGCAAGTCAGACTGGAGAGCCCTGGAGGCATCAATTACCTGCAGGTCCACAGGTTATGAGCCCCCGAGTTTTTCTCATACCCTCCACAACCTGCTCTTGTCCAGGGAGTGATCCAAGCACCAGGAACAAGTCTCAGCTGTCACTTAGGGCTCTACCTGCACCCACTGACCCCCTGTGCAGCCCAACAGGAGCTTGGCTGCTTGTCAGGTTTCCTTGCAGGGGGTCAGGGAGCATCACCTGGATGAGGACAGTGCCACATCCCTAGAACACATGGGAATGGAAAATGATGTCACAAATATTTGGTACCATAGCCCATCCAAAAATAAAGAAATCAGGGTGGTTTTGCCTCTTGCTAATAAAAGTAAAAATTCACTGATTATTCCCCTCCAGCACAACAGAGACCCCAAGAGGCTCCCACACCATGAGCACTCCTACAACCATAGTACAATTTACAGAGTTTCTCTAGCTGAAGGCAAGAAGCAATCCAGCTGCTTTTTGCTGTGGAATATGCCCAAATCTTTTGTCACTCTATGTCAACCACAAGTAATTCCACAGCACAACGAAAGTGAATTGAAAACAACATGAAAGCAGAACATTTTCACAGGTTGCTTCACGCAAAGAGCTCAGTTCATCACACACTGCTCAGTGGCAAACTCCCCTCTCAAACCAGCAGAGAGGAGGAAACCCTCATGAGATGAGCCCTGTGGATCTTCTGAGAGGAGACAGGCACAGAGTCTCCAAAACACCCCAAAGTCTCAACCTTCCTACCACACAAAGCTAGAGGAGATTGATCCCCTTCGTGTGCTTCCTCAGCCCCCAGACACAGAGTCTCACCCTATCAGCTCCCACCAGCATCCTCCTGCCAGCACAGGCTCTGCAGGAACCCAGTCAGAGCCCCTGTCTCCTGTGCACACCCAGCTGTGTGAGGGTGATAGTGAGGTAGATGGGAATGCTCAAAGTGGCTCTGCCAAAGTTTCAGGTAGCTAGAAAAAAAAAAAAACTTCTTAAAAATTTAATTTGCTGCTACCACAGGGTTCCTGCCATGCAAGAGCTTATTGGAACACAGACTATAAGCTTCAAAGGGAAGGATGAATCAGAAGCTATTTTGAGAGTAATTATATAAGATTAAGATTAGAAAAGTCAAACCATGTTTTTATTGCACATTAAGGCTGGAGACAAACCTGCCTCCTAAGGAGACCTTGCTGGGATCCAATGTTTCAAGCAGCTATGATCTATGGTCCAAGTGCAAACAGCAGCCTCATAACTCCTGTCTGGACAGAACTTCCTTCATTAAGCAATGCCAAGGATTTTTTTCACCATTTACTGTAATTCCTTAGGGGATGTGGTTGGGAGAGCAACTAGAACATGAGACATGGAGAACTTCATGCAAAGTTTTCCTCCTTTAACAGTTGTGTTATTTGTTGTCCTGGAAACCACCTATCAGCTTGTTAGTGGCAGCACTTGCAAATTCCCCAATTTTATAAACTCCAGTTCACATTATAATTAAGAAGAAAACATTTAAACAACTAATTTGCACGTGGGGTAAAGTTTTGTTCCAGCAACTCCAGCCACAACCTCCAAGAGCAGCCTGGGTGTGTGGGTACAGCCGGGAATCCTGACTCAGTTTCCCCGCTGCTGTGCTGGGGATTGCAGCAGCCCCTCACTGCAAGAAGACAGGGTCCCGAGACACCCCTGAGCAGCGACCTGCTTTGTGCACTGCCTGCCTGAAGAAAAGGCAGTTGGTTTTATTTCTGCTTACATTTCCAGGCTACAGCTGAAGCTCCTGCCCTGTGCTGGCACAGGAGCAGCAGGA
Organism: Corythornis vintsioides; assembly: GCA_025447755.1. Classification (NCBI taxonomy): domain Eukaryota; kingdom Metazoa; phylum Chordata; class Aves; order Coraciiformes; family Alcedinidae; genus Corythornis; species Corythornis vintsioides. Next base: position 10,938 of record JAOEGS010014841.1, on the reverse strand, counting down.
GAGCAGGTGGGAGGGCTGCTGGCTGCCCCTTCCCTCCTGGAGGGCAATGCCTGTGCTGCCCTCCCTTTGAAGGGCATTAGCAGAGCAAAGGTGGGGAAAATCCAGGCCATCAAACCCCTTCTCACCTGGTCTTTTTCAGAGCGTGGTGCTTTTACCACCCAGAGCACAGATGGTCCAGGAGAGGGAGGTGCACAGATCCTTCAGGCTGGTTCAAAAAGCAGAAGAAAATCTGAACAGGGCAATTCAGAGGGAAACACCAAAGGTGATTTTTCAAGTGCTGAGGCAACAGTGAGGCCCTTCACACACATGGGCCATGCCCCAGCAGAACAGCTGGACTGGAGGAGACTGATCAAAGGCTTTAGAAGACCCAATATGTTGGCATTTGGTGGCTCCTGAGCCCTCTGCCGATCTGGACTTTGCCTCCAGGCTGCATCAAAGATGCATTTGTTACTCAGGCTTTTGCTGTCGTGTGCAACCCGAAGGGGAACTCTGAGCTGTCAGCAGAGCAGCATTTCTGTTGGCAAAAGTGACAAAAAAAAAAAAGTTCCAAACTGAAGGAAACATTCCCCAGTGATTTATGTCACTTTGTGTCTTAATCAGCTGCTCCCTGGAGTATTATAAATGAGACGGTGAGAGTTGTCACTGCTTTGTGCCTAACTGATGGCAATCTAATGAACTATTATAAGCCACACTGTGTATAATTATAGAGCATTGCTGTGTGTGAATCCCATGGCATTTATCACAATATGGTGCAGCAACAGCTGCAAACGGCGCTGCTGAACACACACGGTGTGTCCCTGGGATGAGGTTAAACAACCAACACTGAGCATCACCTTCCTCCCCTCTACACACAGGACCAGAGATGAGCACTGAAGATGTGCCAGGGAATCTCTATCCGGACCTGCTGAAGCTGAGCAGAGAGCAAAACACTCTAATACGGACACTTAGGGGATGTAGAAGCACAATTCCTTTTCAAGGTGCAATGCAAACAAAACGAGCAACAGCTTTTCACTGTCACTCTGTCCCTCTTAAGTGACCAAAGACCCTAGACCTTAAAATTTCCCTTCAAAAACTTGGTCAAAGCTGTGACTGCTGCGAGACATCAGAGCAGCCAGGCAGCAGCATCTCAGCGTCCAGGCTGTGCCAGAGCTGCCATCTCTCTGCCCTTTGCTTTCTACAGTTTTGAGGAAATGCTTCCCTGCAGCTTTCTCTTTGACTCCATTTTGGTTCAAAAAAAAAAAGAACAAGAACCACTAAAATCAGGCTGCCCTGAAAAGATCTATGGATAAAGCTTGACTGGGAGCAGAATCAGGGGCCCTTCCCCTGCCAGTCAGCAGCCTTGGGGGTGAACGCTGCCATGGGTGCCAAGCCCATCCTGGCATGGATGCCAGGCAGCCTCCAGCCTTTCAGGCTGTGGAGCTATGAGAGGACATGGTCTAAGAACCCAAAAAAGCAGAGCTCAGCCAGGGGATAGCAGAAGGCAAGGTGGGGCAAGGCAGCCCAGAAAGCTTCCCAGAGGCTGAGTGCCCCCCACCCAGGGACACAGAGCCCCTCCAGCCCAAGGAGGGTCTCTGACTACACAGAAACATGCTGGAAGAGCCTAACTGCCTGGGCTTGCCCACAGGAAACCCAAAACAGGAGGTGCAGGATTCATCCAGAACTCCCCTGTCTCCAGAAGCTGCAAAGACTGGGTGATGATACAGATCCCTGTCCTCAGGAGGTCAGGTTGCCAATTAAAGCCATCCAGACCCATGATGACCATCTAAGTCCCTGTCATGCCCTCTTTCTCTCTCTCAAATCGTCATGTTGATGATACCTGGCACACAGTCTGGTCCACAGGGCACCAGCACCAGCTCTGTGTGGGCTGTGAGCAGCTGGGAAGGATCCCCTGGCCACCCTCCTACATGGGACCAGCTACTTGGCACAGACACCCTGAAACGCAGCAGCTACAAAAAGAGCATTTCTTTGTTCAGTCCCTGCTGAATGATCAGGGAACTTCCTCCCTGACTGGCTCTGCTCCTGTCATTAGCAGCTGCTGCTGCTGCTTCCATGAGCTCGTAACAAAGACAGAGATCTTTAACCACAAAAACATCTGAGGCAGCAGTCCCGTGTCCAGGCTGGACTGCCTGATCCTACAGATCTACTCAATGGATTCTGAGATTCCTTTTTCCCTTTTCCAGCAACTCGCATCACTCCACAGCACGCAGCTTAGAATCCTTTCAGCACAAACATTTTGGCCAGAGACTGGATCCAGAACCGAGTTCAAATAACTCGGAGCCAACGCTCAGAGATGTCCAAGAGATGAAGTGCTGCCTATGGACAGAATGCATTTTAGGAGGTGCTGGGGGTACTCACCTGCCACTGCCTTGTTAGCAGGAGCACATGCATTCCTTTGCAGCATACAGACATGCACAGAAAAACCAGAGTGATACTCACATTGCTGGAGACACGGGTGTGCTAGAATTGCCCAGCGGTTGTTATTCCCTGGAACCAAAGGCTCTAGGGCTGTATATCCTAACCAGGCTTGTGAAAGGGCTGGTATGAACTGAGCTTCTGGCATCCTGCCTTTAGTCTTCACTGCACAGTTTTCCTGTGATGTTGTCAAACACTAAACCTGCTACAGCATAACAAACTGAACTAAACAGAAAGGCGCCTTAATTAGCATCCGCAGCTTCGCCACGCGCAAGACACCCTGCACAATAACTTTCTTTTTTTTCCCCCTACATACACAGAAAAACGCAGTTATTGTAGTCACTCCAGATAGCCCCTCTCAATCTCTCTCTCCAGGATGCCATTTTGCAACGTACAATTATAATTAAAGACAATGTGTGGCAGGGAGACAAATCACACCTTTCCCAACCAACTGCCAGCGTGAGTGGCTGCTGTGGTGCTGAGCCCACTGCACTGAGACAATGAGGGCTGCTATGGGCAAGCTTCCCGATTTTACAACATGCAGATAGGATGGAAAATAGATATCAGCACCTTTTAAAGAGAAAGAACAGATATTAAAGCTTGAAAAAGCTGCCTGTCTAACACGAGATGGAAATTCAGGGTCCTAAGGAAGAATATGTAATTGCACCTAGAAACGCGAGCAGTACGAAGAAGAAACAGGTAAGAAAAACAAGGATAGTTGGAAGTAAAATGAATAAGTGTGTCAGGCACGAGATCCAGCTGTGGGTCTGGTTTTGCCTCTGAACAATGAATGCACACATGTGAGGCTACACGACTGGCAGTGAATGCATTCTGTGTGCAGCAGGCTGTGCACAGGGCACTGGCACGACTTCAGCAGAGCAACAAACACCTGCAAACACAGAAATACCAGCTTCTGAGACTCATCTCACAAGACAATGGAGAGGATGGAAGTCAGGCTGTGCCCTGGTTTGAACTAGCTAAAAGCACATGCTTGGTTTCAGTGAAATGTAGGGAGAATACTGAAAGCAGAAAATGTTTCAATGGCAAACACAGAAACTGCTGAAGCAAAATGTTTGGTAGGGAAAAGAGGCTCTGTGTTAGGCAAAAAAAAAAAAAAAAAGGAAAAAAAAAAAACCCCAAAACAAAGTAACTTCAGAAACGTGGACTTACCAAAGAGGTGTCTGCTCCTCAGCTCAGCCTCTGGTCACTGTCCTCAGCCTGCTCACACACTCAATTAGCACCAGCAGCAATCTGGCTGCCTGTTTCTATGGAGTTGGAGATGCTGATCCCTGACTATGCATGAGGCTACTGCAGCTGCACTGGAAGAGGCTCCGAGGTCCGTAAAAAAAAAAAAAAAAAGAAAAAAAAAATCTACAAACATGATCAGCTCCCTGTACTGCCTCGGGAATGAGTCAACCAACCAGCCAGGCAGCTGCAAACCTGCACCGATGTGGAGAGGCACCTCCACAGCCCCTGACCACAGGCTCTCCACGCAGCTCCACCGATGCATTTTGTTTACCAGGAGCACCACCGAGCACAGCCAGAGGCAGCTGGGGACTCACAGGGCCACGCACAGCACATAAGGACAGACACAAGTTCACAGACAGCCTATAGAATCCATTTTCCCTGGGTTTAGGCTGCTGGTTTAGACCTGATTTTAATACAGCTTTGCAAACCTTCCTCCCGTAGCAAGGTTTGAACCCGACACCCTCAGGCTCACAGCACAGACCTGCTTTACTTGAGCTAAAGAGCAAATCTGCTGCACAGAGCCCTGGCTGGTTCCTGGCAGACCAGGCGCTCGCAGAGAGGCAAGATCCATTTTGCAAGCTCATTACTCCATGATAAGGAAGATCTTTGCCCCAAGGAGCTGCTGCTCACCCTCCTGGACTCTGCAAAGATGAGCTTTTAATAACATGAACTTTTCCTGGGTGGCTTTACACACATTCACCGTTACATTGACTGAGAACACACTGAGCAGTGATTCACAAAGGGTGTTATTACAGCTGGGAAGCAGATTCAAGACTTACCCTATTTCATAGCTAGAGGCTGGAGGTATCCCAGACCAGGGAATGGGAGTGTCATCAGTTTTCCATTAGTCAAACTATCCTATCAAGGGAGAATTTATTTTTTTTTCCTCAAGAAAAAGACTCCAGAAACAATTTCCCCACATAAAAGGGATTTTTTCAGCATTGACGGTACCACCATGAAAAAAAAACCCCTCTATTACACAAAAAGTCACCCTCTCTTCTGCCTGCAGCAAGAACACTTATGGCTGTAACATTTTAATAGTCTCTGAAGTGCCAGGAGGGTGTTCAGGCTGCACAAGCTGTACCACCCGCATCGTGAAGTTTGAAAAGAACAGTTCAGACAAAGGGCAAAACACTCAGTGTGCTGGAATTACTGCGGGCTTAGGGCACAGGGGGACAGCTGACAAAGGGCTCTGGGAAACAGAAATGATCATAAACTCTCCTCTGGTTTTGCATTTTCCCCAGCTGGCCTCGTTCTTCCCCCAGCTTCATTCCCTGTAGGGGGGAAAGTGCTTTCCCCTGCACCAGGAAAGCTCTGGAGAGATCTGCTGGGACCAGTTGGGAAGGGTTTGAGGAGGGGATGCAAGGTGTGCAGAGCAAAACTGCTGTGCACACAGTCCTGGAGTGGCTATCTGGGCAAGAACTGCAGCATCTCTGCACAGCACCCATTGCACCCTGTACCTAATTCTACAGGGCAGAGAAGCTTTTTACAACATCAGTATGCCAAGGAAAAAAAAAAACCAAACCAAGCACGACACCTCAAACACCAAGCTCCACCGAGCTGGAGCTAGAAAGCAAAGCCAGAGGTTTAGCTCCTGGGTGGGCTCTGATGCTGTTGTAAATTCCCTCCCATACCCACACACCATCCTTTAAGGTCAGCAGACACCACAAGCCACAGGCTCCAGTCACAACCCAACAGTTCTGTGTGTTTGTTTCAGAATTATCATTTTATTTTTTAGTGTCTCTGGGGAGACAAGCTCCCAATTTCTGTACCATGCCCTGCCTGGCACGACCTCCCAGGACCAGGTGGCAGCCTCTGCCCACAGCCAGACCTGGCACTGCACACCCACGGGGAGTGGAACCTGCTGCAGGTGAATGCTGGCAGTGAATTGGTAACACACCAGTCCTAACTGAGCAACACCTGACTGTGCAGATGAGCACAAGGTACACCTTGTGGTGGCAAGAGCTGTGCAGGGCAATGCTTGACACCCAGGGATGCTGGCCCACTGGAGCCAGGCTGCCCACACAGCCCTGAGATCAGCCAGGGGCAGGAATAGCCCAGGAGAGCTCATTCCACCACAGGAGCTCACAGCAGGCCCCAAGGAGCAGGATTTGGATCCCTGTTTCCCAAACACCCTGGAGACCTTTGCTCCCCAACAAGCTGCTCCCCTCCCATGGGCAGAGGGTCTGGGTGACACGGGGTGGCTCACTGCCCACAGCAGTGCTCCTCTGGGGCTCTGGCACCGTGGGCTCCCCTCTGCCATCAGCCAAGTACTCTGCACATCACCAGGGCTTGTCCAGAGCTCCCAGAGCTCTGGCTGCACCTCAGGGACAGAGAAGTGATCCCATTTATGTAAGGCAGGTAAATGTTGTCCCTGTATCCCAGGCATTTCCACTGTCTGAGGCTCATGCCTGTGTACTAGTCACACTCACAGCATCCCTGCACAGGAGCTGAGGACTGGCAGGGAAGAGAGCTATCAGATGGAGGGAGCTACGGGGGAGGATTTCAGATAGGCACAACAAAGGGATGCTGCATTTTGCTCGATCCCAGGGCCCACTGCCAAGAGATCAGTTCTATTCCTGGCACTGCCACGGGCCAAACTGCAGGCAGAGCTCACCCTCCCATAGCCACTGACGCATCCATACCAAACCTTCCTCATCCAAATACCTCATTTTTCTGACATGCTTAGCTGCTGGATTACTAGCCAGCAGCAGCAGCCTGCAATGCTCCTTTGTTGGGTGTACAGTAATGTATGGCACGCTGGAGAAAAGCTGCAGCTATATTTCTCTTAGTGACTTTATGTAGGAGAATCAGCTGTTACATAACCTGAAGTACAGAGAGCAGAGGAGCAGCCACTTTAAACACAGCAGCTCTGTCCACATTCAGACCAAAGTAGTTTAAAAAAAGGAGGAAAATAATAGCTGCATAAAACCATCGTCTGAGATATTCTTACATAAACTACTCAGCAATATTTGCATCTTTTTATGTTGTTTTCACAGGTTTTTTTCCACTGTCAGATGCAGTTCAAGAAAGCTAGTGATACCTGGCTACTTTATCTGCAACCTCCCAGCATCACCAGAAAACACTGCTCTCCAACACATAGAACCATGGGAAAAAGCCCAACCCCTCTCACAGGTCTAATGGCAGCAGAGCTGTGCAGAAGCAGCCCCAGCTCTGGCAGCAGAGTGCTTTCCTCTGCCAGCTCACAAACACAACTTGATGGAGATTGACCCATTAGCTAATAGATTCATGCAGGAGGTAACACCTGACAGAGAAGCCACTGAGTGCACACGATGATGACAAACGGGGCCACTTTTACTCCAGCAGACTTCCCATCCAGGCTGCCTGGGCTGAGCTGTTCAGCACGGGCACGTAGGCAGGACCCTGTGCTGGCCAACCCTGTCTCAGAGCTGCATCACTGCCCATCTTCACCCAACCTACCTCTTTATGAAGAGGGACTTGCAAGATCTGAACCCAGGACTTCCAGGCAGCCAGCAGCAAATCTGTTTAACATAAGTCTTCATTTAAAATGGACAAAGCACCACTGCAGATAACCAAACATCCAGAAATTAACGGGGAAAGTATCTCACCACCTGAACTGCTGCATTAAGTAACACACAACACAAACAGATTTGTTTCCCTTGCTGGAGCAGTTTCACATCCACATATTAGTACCTATTGGCCCAAGCAGTGTCCTCAGTGCTGTCTAGACATAAAAACGGGCCCAGTTGTGCAGAGCAGAGACAACAGCAATAGCTGCTAATGCACTCAGTGCAGGCAGCCAGCCCAGCACAACTTGCCCAAGGCACTAGGTAGAGGCTGACACTTACACCAGTGAGCAGACAAACATCTGAGACATTGAAGGCATATGATGATGTGACCACAACCTGAAAATGACATCCTGAAGAGACTGCACAAACTCCAATCTGTTGTATCAGGACGAGAGCAGCACAGGTATTTCTGCTGCACAGTCAGGAAAATGTTCATTTTGGCACCCAGGTTCAAATGATGCAAAGCAATACAGTAAGTTCTTCACAACAGAACAAAGAGCTGCACTGGATGCAACACCTAAGGACAGCACCAGCAGGGGTAAGAGGCCTTGGGAACAAGCAGCTATAAAGCAAAGCCATTTTCAGATGATGGTTAAATTCCAAGCACGTGAAGGGAAGGTGTTGGGCTGGACAAACTGCTGCAAAGAGGCAGGTGGCAGAAGCCCAGCAACAGGGGAGAGCTGCTCGGGGTGCCAACGCATCCCGGCGTGAGATGCTGGCACAGGCAGGAGGAACAGGAGCAGGATGACACAGAAAGCATTGGACTGGGGGCTCCTGTGCTGCACCAGGGGCATCCTTACAAGGAGAGGAGAAAAGTTTTGGAGAACTTTTCAGGCTGGGTTGGTAGATCACCAGCTAGGGAAACCTTGGAAGAAGCACTCCATGCAAATGGTCTAAACCACAAACACCTTACAGCACGTCACCAACACAAGCTAAAGCTGGGCATTTTGGTTTTTGCCCCTCAGCATGTGACCCTGGGATGTGAACTCCCCCTGACAAGGTCTTCTGAAGTTACAGCAGAAGATAATCTCTCTGGAACAAGAAGCTGTGAGCAGAAGTGTGCAGAAAATGAACTGCCTCACAAGGAAGAAATAGCCCTGTGCCCCGGGAGCAGTGTGCTTGCTCCTGCTTCATCACTGACATGCCAGAGTCTCCCTGGCTCTACAAGTTGAGGAGGAACAGCTCCAAGCAGTTATGAGGGAAAGTAAAACACCTGAAAGTACGTTAAGATCCCTTACTGGTGAATAATCCACACCAGTCTCTCCCCAAACTGGGATCATAGCAATCAGCTCTTGCCACCTTAGCTACTTAAACAGGCTTTTGGGTGTTTTTTGGTTTAAACAGGTCAGGACTCTCTGTTTTGTAAAAAATAAGGATCTTTCACAGAAACTTTTATCTCCTCAACCACCTCCTCAGCAGCACATAACACCCTGCCTGCCCCTCTGTGCAGCTGTCCCCATCAGCCTACAGCACCTCGCATCAACAGGTGAGGTCGTACTTGCACCCGAAACTTCACCGTGCCAACCTGCATGATTCTGTGTCAAGGAAAACAACCACTCAGCGATGTGTGCTGGGACCAGTCCCCCCGAGACCAACACGGGGCTTGCAGAACTTCCCTCCCCTTGCCAGCATCCTCCTGCCTTCCTCCGGCCGGGCATCCCTCGGGCAGGCAGGACCAGAGTACAGTACCTGGCTGGGAGATAATCAGGCTCTGGTCAGAAGGCAGCAGGAGGAATTCCCTGCAAGTGTCCAGGTCCAAGCTCGGGAGGCTTTTCATCCGGCAGAGCTCGGTGACAATGCGGACTGCCTTCTGACAGCGGCTGTCATCCTCGGAACCACTCATCTCCCACACAGCATCCTCTGCTCTCTAAGAAAGTCCGACTGGGAAAAGAGGGTCGCTTTGTTTTTAACCTCGGAAACGGACTCACAGCGGCACCACCCCCTGGCAGCCGAGGGACACCCCGTGCCAGGCAACGCTGCGGCCCCGCAGACCCTCCCGAGAGGCTGCAGCCCCCGGCTCGCTGCGCTCCGGCCACCGCTGCTGGAGCCTCCTCGCCTGTGAGCTCAGCGGGCTGAGCCCTGCCAAGGCGTGTTCCAGGCAAAGAACCTCCTCCCAAACTCCGCTTCTGCCCTCCAGACAATTCTTTTTAACCCTTCCACTGCTGGCCTTTCTCCAGGTGCAGCTTCACATCCCAGCCCCAGGGAATTTCTGGAAAAAAAAAAAGAAAAAAGAAAATGAACATGGAAATTTTCCGTCTGAGGTCGGCACAGGAGAACCGAGAGAAACGAGAGCACCGCCGTGAACCCCGCACAAACTCCTTGCAACTGCCAAAGGCAACACGGGAAAAGCAGCAGGTTTTATTGATTTGTTTGTACTGGTCCTAACACAACAGGCTGCAGATGGCAATAGAGATGGAGAATGACATTGTGTTTCATAATTAGATTTCTATTTTATTTTCTGCAGTAATTTTTTTATTCCTATTGTAATTTGGCAGACAGGTCGTGCCACACGACAGAGCCACACTTTTGAACACAGAATATATTTGACAGGCATGGGAAAAGAAGCAATTGTATAACAGGCAATTAAAATTATGTACAGCAGAACGGTTTCTTGCAGCTTCTGGAGCAGAGAAGCCAGTGCAAATATAATGAGCATGTGGGAGAGCCGGGACTAAAGCTCCACAGGTCTCTCAGCCCCACAACACAACAGAGCATGTTTAGATCCCTGCCACTGTGTTTGCCTGTTAATTACTTGGTGAAGCACTTTGAGTCACCACAGCACGGGAGTCCCAGGAGTTACTCGAGCACCCAGGGCAGCACCAGGCACCCTTGGAGCACAGGAGAAAGGAATGCCTGGAAGACATCAGGCCAGAATTGCACTGAAATTGGAATTTACCTTAAAGAGATTTCAACAGGAGAACAAACAAACAACAAACCTGACCAAACCCTTCGAAAAAGGTTAATGTCCAATTGAGTGCTTGTAACACAGAAATCAATAATAAAATTCAATTATTAGGAAATAAGCTAATTTTATTTCAAAGGTAATACCAAGAACTTTTTTACTTTTAAATCTAAAGTCACCTTGGGTCAATTATTCTCCTTCATTTACATATCAGAGGATACCAGGCTTGCTGGTGAGCAGCCTTTTCCACCCTGTCCCAGACAGCATCTGTACTTTGAGGCCAAATTTCTCCTATAAGCTGCATTTCCCCCTTCCAGCACGAACAGCAGGGGCAAGTTCCCCCTCCTCATGCTGCCAGGGAGCCAAGCAGAGCTGATGATCTCTGAAGGGGCTCAGCAGCTTTGTCCTGCCCACATCTGCCCTGGCATTTGGGACTTTCTGTGCCTGACAAGCTCTTCCCTGCAGCTGCTCCCATGGCATTTGGGAAAGTCCCCTCACATTCACCTCCTGATGGCACACGGAGAGGCAGAGCCAGCAGTTAGAAAGGCTGCAGCAGCAGCTAGTCCAGCAGGGTTTATTGTTGAATAAACATCATGGGAAAGGGGCTCAGACTGGGATTACCCAGCAAAATGTGTCACAGCCACAGAGGAGCTCACGAGGCACCTTCCTAACAACCACTTCAGATGGGATCACCTCGTGAATTAAACTGTTGGCTGCAGTTGGCAGCAACTGGAGGAGCTTCTCCTGCTGCTCTGGAGCTGCAACTGGCAGTGGTAACACCCACAGTGATCTGCCAGGGGTAACACCCACAGTGATCTGCCAGGG
>JAOEGS010014838.1:0-16358 GCA_025447755.1 Corythornis vintsioides | reverse complement strand
ACCTCACCTGGAATAGCTCCAGGGATGGGGCCTCAACCACCTCCCTGGGGAGCCTGTTCCACTGATCCACCACCCTCGAGGGAAAGAACTTCTTCCTGAGATCCAGTCTAAATCTACTCTCCTGGAGGAAGGGCAGCTCACCCCCCCGTGGCTGTGATACCCCTGAGCTGCCCAGCACAGGTCGTGCTGGGGCACAGCCCTGGCACCAAAAGGCTCAGGCTCGGCCAGTGATGCCCCGTCGAGAGTTGTCATCCCCAGACCGGGTCACCTGGAGCCAAACGTGTCACCATCCTCCTGTGGGTGTGGGTGAGGGACAGGACCCAAACCTGTCCAAGGAGCAACCCCACCTGACGCGCCCTGATATGCAGAGCTGCAGGTTTGGGTGACCCCTGTGGTCCCCACAGGAGCCCTCTCCAGACAGCACACCCAGCCAAGGCGAGCAGGGGACCACGCGGGACACAGAGGCATCCCCGAGCAGGTGCTGGGCACCGACAGGGCACACACAGGGCTGGGGGCTGGGTGGCACCGCCGCAGAGCCGCTCACCTGTCGGAGCCGTTCCAGACACACTCGAACTTGTCGAAGATGCAGTCATTCTCGTAGAGCGAGCACAGCTTGCTCCGCAGGTAGTCGTGAACCTGCCGGCACAGGGCACGGGGTGTGAGCCCCACACCAGCCAGCACAGCCCAGCCAACGCCAGCCTGTGCTTGCCAGGGGCTGAATCACACCATCAGAATCACTGGGTCTGGGAAAGACCTTTCAGAGCAAGTCCAAACATCCCCAGCACTGCCAGGGCACCACTGCCCCATGGCCCTCGGCACCACAGCTCCACGGCTTAGAAACACCTCCAGGGGTCATGGGGAATCCACCCCTGGCCTGGGACAGCCCTGGACAACTCTAGAGGGGAAGAAACTGTTCCTCAGTTCAACATAAACCCACCGTGGTGCAACCTGAGGCTGGTTCCTCTTGTCCTGTCACCTGTTCCTGTAGAGCAGAGCCCAACCCCACCTGGTTCTACCCTCCTGGCAGGGAGCTGTTGTGAGCCAGAAGGTCTCCCCTGAGGAAGGGTCCTGAAGGACCCAGCCCAGCCCAGCCCCATGCTCTCTGCAGCAGAGCCAGGGAGTACCAGACATGTCCTGCTATCACATCCTCAACCGCAGACACGCTTCCACTGTAAGCAGCAGCCCTGGCACCATTACAGCTATGGCTTGGGCAGTGCCAGGGCACATGCCCTGGCAGAGGGTGGCAAGGACCACTGCTCTGCCTCAATGCTTCCATCCCAACAGCCTGCCCAGCCAGCAGCACCTGAGCTCCCCCTCCTCACCTGCACCCAACCTAGGGACTGGGTTACAGTTCACAGGCCACTTCAGCCCACATTTAACAGCTCTTCCTTTGCTTTCCATATTTAATGGTGTGATGCTCCCCTCTGCCAGATTCAGGCCCGTCCCCCCCACTGCCAGCCCAGGGGCACGGCTGTGTCAGGAGCACTGCGGGTGCCCACGTGTGCCACACTCACCTGGTAGGTCTCAATGGGCCGGTTCTCCATGTTCAGGTCCCACACCTTAACGGTGAGATAGTCCCGGGTCATGATGTACCTCCCACTATGGCTGAATTTGACATCGGAGATGGAGGAGATGATCTCGGAGAAAAACGACCGGTTACTTGGGTCTTCAGGCTCCTCGAAAACTGCGGGAGAGGAAAGGACACGTCCTGGTATCAGCAGAGGCAGCAGCTCCCTGTGCCCAGGCCAGGGACCTGCCACCCTGACCCGGCACTGGGCAGGAGAGCCACATCCCCAGCTCCACGCACAGGAGGAGTTTGGCTGTGGAGCCTTCAGCCAGCACAGCACTGGCATCAAGGGGCACCCCCTGCCCACCTTCTGACCCCGGAGCTGAGCAGGGGCATCGTGGCCCTGCAGGATGTCACCACAGTGGCTGGGCAAACACCCCCCACCTCTGGGTTTGGCCCAGATCGACCAAGGCCCATATTTTACAGACTTTACTTGGCACAATTTAATCTTCTTAATTTTTTATGTCTGCAATAAGCAGAAAGGATCATCAGAGACCAGTCTATCAGCAGCACCACAGGAACACAGAAGATTTAAGAGCCTTACTTGTCACTTCTGCTCTCTAGAAATCAATGTGCAGTGTAACCGAAAGTCAATGTAAATAGTTTATAGCTGCCTGAAGCTACAGATTTCATCTGATCAGTCTTGGAATAAATCATTGTTTGGACAGTTTGAAGGAGACTGGTTCCAAATTAAATGTGTTTATAAAGTTGATTTCAAAGTATCGTCAGATGGACAACTGTGGCTGCAAAAACCCATCACAGAGCTGCCCCGAGAGAGATGCTGCTGGTGTGGGGATTCTGCCCAGACTCCTCTCCCCCCGCCCAGCTGGAATACTGCTGGGCACCATGGAGAAGCTCACATCCCTTCTCTGTGGGGGCAAAATCCAGCTGCGTTCACCCCACCCTGGTCCCCAGAGCTGAGGCTCTGCTACAAACCCTCTGCCTCAGCAGCTGCTGGCTGTGACCCACCAGTGACCAGGGCATGTGCCAGCAGCCAGCCCAGCCTGGCAGCCCTGTGCCCAGCACAGAGCTGCACCCAGCACTGGGGCTGCTCGGGTTCACCCCCCTGCTGAGGAGCCCAGTGCTGCCAGCACCCGAGCTCCTGAAGAAGAAAAAATGGCTGAAGTGCTGCTCTAACTGCTCTCCACAGCTCAGCATGGCAGTGCCCAGAGGGACCTGCCTCTGGTCCTTCCATCACCTGGGAAACCCAATGGCACCTCTGGGTTGTTGGGTAAGAAACGTGATGGCAACAAGAGAAAATAAAGATCTGTGGCAGGTCGGGGAGAGCTGAACACCACGACTTATCTACACTGTAATCATGCCAGGTTCACTCACACTGGGCTGGGCAGCTCGTCTGGCATCCCAGTGGCTGCCCCGTGCCCATCCCCGCTGCATGTATGGAGTTTGTGTCACTCGACCCCACAAGGGTGAGAGGGAATTGCTGCTGATGCTGTAGAAGCAGCAAAAATGCTAAACTGCAGATCAGCTATCAAACAGGGGGGGCCTCAGAGCATGAACACAGAGCTGAGGTGGTGGCAAGGGGCAGCATCCAGGGTGAGAGGGCTGTGGCATGAGGGCAGGTGCAGCTTTGGGCAGGATGCTCTGAGCACCAACACGGGCCCTGGCAGCCCCAAGGTGGAATAGGGGAAGCTGCTGAGTGCGGGGGGGCTGCACCCTCCTGTCCCCAGACCCTGCCAGCACCGTCCCAGCAGCAACAGCTGCCCACTCCACCCAGACCCTCCTCTCCCAGTGCCAGGGGCAGTGGGGCTCCACAGGACTGGGGTCACAGCACACTGGCAGTGCCACCAGACCCAAAGCAGGCAGCTGGGCTGGGCAGGGGCTTGGAGGGAGCTATTTTTGGCTCCTAGCTGAAGCTTTTGTGTGGCTTTGCTCCTGCCGCAGAAGCAGATCTGGGCTGCTGAGCTCATGGAAAGGATTTCTGAGCACTAATTCTGTTGCACAACAAACCTGTTTTCCTGGCACTGAGCAGGAGCTACCCTCCCTGTGCAGCTCCCTCTGCCAGCAGCTCTCATCAGCACCCTCTCGGTGGGGCACAGACCAGACAAACCCCAAGCTGGCCCAGAAGGGCCTGTGGGCTGGTCCTGCTCCTCAGGGAGCCCAGCAGCCTTTACAGCACCTGCCTACAGAGAGCAGCGAGGCAGACCCAGGCTGCAGAGCCTGCCCAACTACAGGATCTCAGAAGCACACCTGCAGGGTTGGAGGCAAGGTCTGTAAGATGTTGTTCACCTCATCAAAGCAGCTTTGAGTGCCTGTTTCTAAACAAAGCTGGAGCTTTCCAGCAAAGCAGCAGCACTGGGTACTGTTGCCACAGCACACTCAGCAAGGACATCTAGACAAAGTCGACCCTTGGGCTGTCCTCTGAGCCTTTCATTTCAGCAGTCTGGGGGGCTCCTTAATAAAACAGTGGAAACCTCAACTCCTTTTGCTGTGGGGAAATACCTGTAGTAGCCCCCAACAGGGTTCTTTCCTCACTTTCCCATTTGCTTTTCAAACAGGACCACCAGCTGTTCCAGGAGCTCCAGTCTCCCCTTTGGCCTCCCGTGGTGCTCTGGACAACACACCCTGTGTCTCCCAGGGAGGTGCCCCTTGCAGGACCACTGCCCCTCATGCCCAGTTTCTCCACAGAAGCTGATGCTCTCCCAGCCCAGCTCATTGCTGGAGGTGACATGAACCACATCCCACATCACAGGAGCCTCAGATGAAATGGGTAAAGAGTCTAATAAGAGCTGCACCTAGTAAAAGCTGGCCCCGAGCAGCAAGCTGTGCCTGACTGAATAAACTGGGATGTGCAGAGATACCTGCTGCATTTTTATTAAACACTGACAGTTATTGAATGTCTCCGTTGGAGGATTTGCCTCCAAAAGGCAGCGCTGCTTTTCATTTTGAACTGTGATGAACTGTCTCAATTTCAACTCACGCATCTGCTGAGCTGCAATTGACTGAGGCTGCTGCTTCCGAGGGGCGGAGGGAAATCAATAAGGAAATGTCACGGGAGAGGTCAAACTGAGCCAGGATTCACCGCTGGCCGGGGGGATGCAGAACCCAAACAAAGGGAGATGCCGGGGGGGCTTCTGCTGCTGAAGTGTCAGGAAAATGGATTTTGTTTGCTCCTTAGTTGTATTCTGATTCTCACAGGTGGGAAATGCAGGAACAGAAAGGTGTGTTTTGCTCAGGACTTGGGAAAACTGCCACTCACTATTTCCACGTCTCCAGCCAGCAATGTAAACTTTCCTCTCCATCCACTTTGCTCCAGTCGAAACCAGGTACAGGACCGAGACTGCGGCTCAGCAGCCCAGAAGCAACAGCTGGTGTGTAATTTCCTCTGAGGAACCTGAACCCAAGACACACCTAGTGCTCTCTGGATGCAGGTTATTAGCATGGGCTCTACAGCAACAGGTACTCACCCTGTAGGTGTTTGTGCTGGTGCTTCACTGAGCACTTGCTGATAAGGAGAATATCTCCTGAGAATATAACCCCCTGAGATGCTCTGGCTGAGCAGGAACTGAGCCCAACCGGCTCCCTCACCTCATCAGCCCAGGGAGGACCAAGGACAAGCTCCACATCTGCCTCCAAATGTTGAGAGGACTTCTCTGCACAGCCTGACCCCTGCAGCATCAACCACAGCTGACAAATGCACGTGGGGATATTTGGACAAAAGTCCTGAAGAAACAGCTCTCTCTGGCACCCACAGCTCTGCAGTCAGTGGGCACCAGCACCCCACTGACCCCACCCCTTTGCCCTGCTGCTGCCAGAACATCACTGTGGGGTTTTTAACATGCTCCCCAGCAGCGGTGGGGACGCAGGGGAAGCTGCTCCTCCCCGGCTCCAGCAGGATGGAGCACAGAGGGGTGGGCAGGACCCCAGCCCCACACAGCCGGAGGTCCCCCTGAGCCTGGGCGGGTCTCCACACCCATTTCTGTCCAGCTGTGGCCGGCGTGTGCACTCACACTTGGCGTGCCGGTCGCAGAGGGCCGCGGTGCGCATGTCGCAGAGCCGGATGGTGCCCTTGCTGCTGCTGTACACGAAGGTGTTGCAGTGGTGCGGGTGGAACTCGGCCGCCGTGATCACCTCCGTCAGCTCCTCCATGTTGGCCGGCTTGATGTCCACGATGTCTGGCACGGGGAGTCAAGGAGCCCCACGCAGCCTGGCCCAGACCCTGCTCCTCCCCGTGGGGCACCTCCTCATCCCCCTGCCGTGCTCTGGGAACAGCAGCAGCATCCCAGGGCAGAACTGCAGTGCTGGGACCAGCCAGCAGCACAGGGTAGTCAACATCCATCACCTTTGTGTTCAGGTGCTGTGGCCTGGAACAGGAGATCAGACTCTGCCTGTTCAACCTGGTCTTTTATTGCAGTGTTGGGGCACAAGAAAACACTGAGAACGTGGGGCAAACAAAACCCATGACCAACTACCACAGCCCGGAGTTGGATGCCCAGGGACATGTAATTTCCAAGTGACTGGAAATGCTGGTGGGATGGGACATCTGAGTGGGCACTTCTCTGGTGGTGACATTTCTCCATCAATTCTTACCAAGCGTTTTGGATGCTGCTTTTGCACCTTGGCCAAACTCCCTCAGGTTTTACCCAAATTTAGCACTCCTCACCTTCTTCCACAAAACACAACACACACTGCAGCCCTGCTCAACCCTACCCACGTCGAGCTCCTGCCAGCCACCCACCTGGGACTGCTGAGATCCTCTCCAGCTGCCTCACTCTGCCGCATGCCCTGGGGGTTTCTCAGCAAGATACACTATATAAACACACCCATGATGAGTGCCCCACTGTTATTATTTCTGATGCAGCTGTTACAAGGGTGACTGGCACAACCTCATTTGTGCAACTGTGACTGGCAGGCTGTCACTCTGCTGCAGGGCGTAAGGGAGGCTGCACAATTAATATTTCCTCTCTCTCTTCCCCAAGGCATCTGTCTTCTCCATCACCCGTGGAGCCCCCTCCCTCCCACCAGCCCCTGCAGACAGGATTCAGAAATGTGTCACCCACACCAGGAGGCAGGAGCTATGTGATGCCCGCGGTGCCCTGCAGCTCAGTGTGCTGGTAAGTGTCCTGGCTGGGGACAGCCCAGTGTCCCACCAGCACCCTGGCTCAGCCCAGGCAGGGATGTGAGCGGAGTGCTCTGGTAGCAGCAGCTGGGCACTGGCATCTCCAGAGCTCTGCAGTCAGATCATGGTGGGCAGCACCATGAGCTCCCGAGCCCCTATGAGCCCGAGGGTGAAGCTCTTGCACTGAGGACCCACAATCGGGGTTCTGGGACAGGGTCAGGGGTGATGCTGCACTGCCTGCTCAGTGCCCATCACAGCAGGCACAGGCACTGCTCTGCTGCCTCCTGCCCAGACAGACCTCTTGGGTGCCCCATCCCCTGCCCACCTTCCCAAGGACCTGTATCCCCATCCAGCTGTCTCATTCTCCTGCTGGCACTTGCACATGTCTGGGCTCACAGGTGCCAGCCCAGGCACCTCCCTTACTCCCACTCTTGGCTGTGCCCATCCCAGGGGCCGCTCCAAAGGATACTAAAACTTTGATTTGTGATTTCAAAGTTCCACAGGTTTATCCTCAGGTCATCTGCTGACATGTAGGTCTCGTAGTCGCTGTTGACGGAGATGGAGTTGATGTGGTAGGTGTGAGCATTGGCAAACACCCTCCGGGGGGTGGCTTCCACCATCAGGTCCATGGGCCGGAGAACAGGCACCTGTGGGATGGGAAGCAGAGTCAGCACTCAGGGACACTGTCTGTCCTACCCGACCCACACCAGCCCCTGGATGAAGACAGATGCCCCTGTGGCCACCGTGGGCAGTTCTGGTTGGCAGTGCCCCATCCCACCCTCCATGCTCTCACCTAACCCCTTCCTAAGGGTCTGAACAGGAGGGCAAGTAGACACCCAAGTCTTTTGCTTTAGAAAGAGGCCCCAGCAGGGTCAGGCTGCAGCAGGGCAGTGGGAGCCCAGCACACCAGGCTGGGATCTCTGCTACAGCAATTGCTCCCTCTTTGAAAAAAACATCCATGAAAACCACTTCTGCCTTTTGTCACCGTGAACCCGAGTCTGAAACTCCTGGAGCGTTTCTAACAGAAATATGTTTCTGGAGAGAGCCAGGTCAGCACAGAGTTTTCTTTTAGCTTCTCTGCATTTGCTTCCCAGTGAAGCGACTGAGGTAAGAGATGAGAAGAGACAGGGAAAGGGAACACACAGGGCAGGGACAGATGGAGGGACTAGAAACAGAGTGGCACACGACTGCCTTTGGATTAATAAGCATAACTCCTGTAAACATCAGGGGATGGAGAGATGCATCAGAACAACACAGACAAGAGGCAGCGTGAGTAATAACTTCAGACACAGCGCTCTGAAGGCAGCTTAATACTGCAGGAAGGTGTCAGTCTGTGCTCCCGTGGAGAGCTGCTCCCTCCAGCTACTTCATTACTGTGCACGGTGTCTGTGCGCTGCCCAGAGAGATTTCCCATGGCTGCAGAGGTGGGGACAGCAGTGTGACAGCCAGCTCGAGTGACACCAGAGCACAGGGACTGCCAGCGCAGAGCCTGAGCTTAATGTGACGAGCCTGGCTGCTAATTTGGGCTGACACAGTCAATGATGCATCGTTTGCCACTGACGGGCCCTGCACAGCCATCTGGGGACGGGGCTGTGCTCTGCTCAGGGATCACAGGAGCTGGGCTGTCACTCAGACCCTCACAGACACCAGGGGTGTGCAAAGGCAAAGTGTCCTGCAGTTACAGCAGGCACAAGGAGTACAGCAAAGGCTTCGTCAGGAGATTTCACTCAGCAAGGTGATGCTGTGCAGCCCACCCACGACTCACAGTCACAGCCCAGGACAGTCCCCATCCCATCACAGCCCAGCAGTGCAGGGCAGCCAGGGTAACCCAGGCTCCAGCATGGCCACCTGCAGCTTCCAGCACCACCCAATTCTGACACGGCAGCTGCTCACAACCACAGAGCTAAGATAAACTCTTCAGACAATTAAATTCTCCATGTGTTACTTCAAAGCCACATTCTGGGGAGATTTTTTATGTCTGGAATTTGATCTTGTCACCAGGTAAAACCCCATGAGAGGAACCAACCTGGTCATCTGTGTTTTGTTAAGGCAGGTTTTTATCTCCTGCGTTGGCAAGAATCTGCCCTAGAATATGGAAAGCAGCAAGTGTCTGCACCTCTTCCCACCATGTGCTGTGTGCTTTTGCTTAACGGGTATCAATAATAAGCACTTAAACCTGAAAGCTGAGAGGTTCTGCAGCAGGAGCAGCCAGGAAGGTGTTGGAAGACCCCAAAGAGTGCTCTGGAGCCCAGCTGGGCAGCCAGGGAGTGGCTCAGGACAGTCAGTGAACAGAAAGTGCCCAACAAATGGGGCAGCATGACAGCAGCTGAAACTTGGTCTTTTTTTCTCTTTTGAAGCACAGGGAGTCCAAGCAGCACAAAGCACACAGCTCCCCCAGCATTGCCATGGCAATCCTCAAGAGCACAGAGACCTCCTCAGCACATCCCTTCTCCAATTACCCAGCCAACCTGCAGGGCAGGCTCTGGTATTATATACACACCCATTATTAAAGGGTAATTCAGTGTAACAAACTGCATCAAGTACATAGAAAGCCTGTCAAATAAAATAAACCACTAATAAATTAAATTACTTTCTGTTTTCAGGAGTGGGGGCGGGGGCAAAGCCAGTCATTCTTCATTTAACACCAAGTACATCTTAATTTTTCTTTCTGCCTTTAGCAGGCACCCCCACCAAGAGAGCCAGTCCCATTCCCTGGAAGACACTTGACTCCCCTCTCCTGCCTGCTGAAGGCTGCCCCTTCTCTGAGTTAATGAGGCACTAATCCTCCCTGGAGCTGTAAAGTTCATTTTTGTGATGTCTGGGTGGGAGGCAGCCCCGACCCTTCCCTCCACTCATGCTACACATCCCCTGCCACCTCCTGAGCCAGGGACCACGGCACCAGCAACAAGCTGTCAGTGCTCTGTCCCCTGTTCCCATCAGGTCTCCTCACTTCATTGTCATGTCGACTGTCACCAGGCCCTCCCTGCTCCCAGGGGATGTTTCTGGGGCAGAGCTGCTCTGTGTCAGCTGTGGTGCTGAGATGGGGGCTGGAAGGGATGCAGAGATTTGGTGATCCTCAGGAAACACCAGATCTGGGTGCTGCCTGGAGGTGCTCCAGGGTACACAGCACCTCCAAAAAAGATGAAGGCCTCAGCCCTGGGGATGCTGTGATCACAAAGCCTCTCACCATCACAATCCAACACATGCTGGGTTTGAGCTGCCTGTTACTGGGAGCAGAGCAGTGACATGAAACCCCCAGTACCACCCCGCAGCAGGGTGGGACTGAGCCACCAGCCACAAAGCAACCACACTGCCAGGAACCCTTCTACTGGACACCAAACACTCCTGCAGGGTGTGGATCTGACAGGTCTGGCCCACACAGGGGAAGAGGTTGTGGAGTCTCCTTCTCTGGAGAGATTCCAACCCCCCTGGACACTGCACTGCTGGGCCCTGCTCTGGGTGACCCTGCTGGATGGAGCAGGGGGGTGGCACCAGAGCATCCCCAGAGCTCCCTTCCAACCCCCACCCTGCTGGGGGTCTGTGTGTCTGCTCCACAGCCCTGCACAGCAGTAGGATTTGGCCAAGCAGGATTAGTCACAGACGAAGCCCAGATTAACCCAAGCCTTGGGTCTGCAAGAAGGAAAATGTAATCCAGCTCCTAGCAAATTGAAGAGCAGAGCCAGCTGCTGGGATAGATCCAGCCAGGTGCTTCACCTGCTCCAGCAGCTGAGCTGCCCTGCCTGTGCTCCCTGGTGTTTATTTCTTACCCACAAAAGGGATATTCTGTAGCTGGCCACCACTGCCTGCAGATTAATATTCTGCAGTCCATATGTGCACCAAACACTGTTTTCACGGCAGACTGGCAATTTCACGCTCTTCAGGATTTGGTCTTATTGGACCTTCCCCGGGAAGTGTGGAAGGTACCTTCCTTGGGGGAGGATAAACCTGCTATCTCATTACCAGTGCATGCAGCTGACTGAGCTCCTTGTTTCATCTCCTTTCCCCAGACCCATCCCTCCCTGCTGAGCATCACACCAACACCGTTCCTACGTCGCCTGTTTCCGAGCCTTTTTTCATCCTGTGAGTGAAATGCAGGCACAAACTTGCTGCCAACTGAAGATCCACTTTCACATGTGCAGGTCCAGGGGTGCAAAAAGGGTCTGTACCCCGGCCAGGAGCACGGGAGGACCACAGACACCGGGGCTGCAGGGTGGGTGCTGCAGAGCTGCTGCCTGGAGCTGTGTCCAGCTGCACCGACTGCAAGTGCAGCCTGCATCAGCTCAAAGTTCCTGTTCCCTGGGCATTTGATAGCACAGTAATACATCTTTTTGTTTGTAACTGAGAATTGGTTCCAGAATACTACAGGACTACTGGGCCGAGCTGACCCCTTCCCTCCTCATATAGTGGTTTGCTTCAGGAGTGACAACCATCACCTACCTCCCAGCCCACACACCCTGCAGGTCCCCAGCACGACCCAGATCAGGGATGGCACAGCGTGGTGGTGAGCCTGGTGCTGCCCAGCAAGGGCAGAGGGGACAGGCTCCAGCCAAGGGTGCCAACGTTACATCTTGAACTGCTTTAGAGCAATGGAAGCAACTAAAGAAAATGGGAAAGTCACTTTTCTGTGGCAATGCCTTGATGATGATCATTTGAAATTTATTAGTTCTGCCATGAGTGTTTTATAGCAAAAAAAAGCAAATGTCTCACATTACCCTGTCATTGAAATGATAATGCTTTGGAGAATGCACATTAGAACAGACAGATGTCTCCTGGGGCAGAGCACAGGAGCAAAGCAGCCCCTCTCCAAAGCACCCCTGTCCCTCTGGCATCACACAGCCACTCTGGACACACCAACAGCCCCCCAGCAGATTGTGTCTGGGGCAGAGAAATCCAGGTGCTTTGGCAAATGGGAGATAAGGAACAGGGTTGTGGTGGATTTTGCAGGGTCAGTGCTGGTGAGAGGATGCACACCAGGGTTTCACCACAGTCTGTCTTGCACCATGAGGGATCAGAGCAGACACGTGCTCTATTTAAAGAGATTTAAGCCCTGGATATTATTTGTGTTAATTCTTTCCCACATACATCCCACGGTGTAGGTTCAGCTCCTCAAGAGCTTGTGGTGCTGCTGAATGAGGCCAAAGGGCTGGAGCTATTAGACTGGGGGCTACCCAAACACACAGAGCTCTGTTAATCACAGCAAAGCCTTACTTCACAGTCTGAGCAGTTAAATATTGCTTTTCCACTACTCAGGCTAGAAACTCCTCAGAGAACAATGCTCATCAAGTACATTTAAACCATTACAACAAATGGGTAAGAGATGGTCGCAGCACGGTGGGTTTTAAAACCCTTTTTTGCTTCTCTGTGGTTGAAAATTAAACTGTGGATGGTTGTGATGTTACTCTAGAGCACGAGCAATTGCAGCCCCTGGTCTCAGGGTGCAGGGGAAGATGTCCCAGCAGCAGACACCTCCAGTCCTACGGCATCAAGCTGCTCCAGGGGTGAATGGACTGGAAATAAAACAGAGGGTGGAACGCTTGAGGCAAACACTGGACTCCAGTAAATAACATCCAGCTCTCTGATACTTCAGAATTACTTTCTACATGGGAAAAGAAATTTTTAAAACCCCAAAACAAAACAAAAACAATTCACTGATAATGTCCAGCAACTGCTTCCACCTCCACCCATGCCAGGCAGTGCAGGGCACTCTTGGAGTGTGTGGGGATGGAGCAGGTGGGTGCCTGGTGGGATGGGCTGGCTACCCCCACCCCAAACACAGACCCTGTCCTTGGGAAATCCCAACACCTCTTTTTTGCTCTATAAAGAAAAATGTCACAGCCACCAGGAGTAACTCAGCACAGAGGTGACAATTAACTACCCGTCTGGGTGTCTCAACAGATTCTTCTGCAATAGAACTGTAACTCACAGAAGTGAGCCAGGGGTAATCATAGTGACAATTCCATACATATAGATACAAACCCCCCAAGTATTCAAAATGCAAATGCTGACAAGATGTTAATAAATTACGAGCTGGTCTGATTAATGTCATGACGAGACTACTGCACACTTGGCACTTGTAGGTGTGTGGGGTGCAGCAGCTGCTGGCTGTTTCTGCTCCAGTATCCATCAAGCAGGGGGAACGTGGAGACAGGCACCACGGGGTCTGCAGTTGCCTGCACCCACTGTACCCACTGTCTGTACCCACTGCTTGTATCTGCTGCCCCAGAGAGGTCCCCAAGCAGGGTGAACTCTGAATTAACAGCAGCACATGCCTGGGGCCAGAGCCAGCTCTTTATATGCAGATTAAGGATCATAAACAGCTATCCCAGGGCAGAGCACATCATCAGGCACTGCTGGCCCGGGGCACCCAAGCCATAGGGGCTGTGGGCTTCCCCTCGCCAAGCCTCCCTGCAGCAGCAGCCACACTCCTGGGCAGCTGCATTAATGGGCTCTGTACACCCGTCCCCTTGCAGTAAATGGAAATTGCAGCCTTAGGTGTTCACATTTGAATCCAGAGGCTGGTTTTAATCTCCTTAGCTGGGAGGAAAACTCATTTAGAGAAAGTCCTGATGCTCCCACAGCCGAAGTTTTGCTGCTGAATGGCTCCTTAACCACCTCCTTGCCAGGGCGGAACAGCAGCAGCACTGGGGTACCCAACAGGAGACAGAATCACAGAATCATTATGGTTGGAAAGGACCTTCAGGGTCATCAAGTCCAGCCTTTGTCCCAGAACCTCTCTAGCCCCTGCACCTGACTCCCCCACCCCCCTGGCCAGCCTGTGCCAGCACCCAGCTACCCTCTCAGGGAAGAATTTCTTCCTAATATCCAATCTAAAACTCTCCCCGAGGCCAAACTTAAGACGAAAGACAATGCTTCACAGCACACCCACCCAGAGCTGGCACAGCCCGGGCACCACTCCAGCAGGAGCCCCCATGCCCACACACCAGCCACAGCACTGGCCTCCCCATCACGGACATGTCAGGATGGCATTCTGGCTGACACCAGCAGCGACTTTAACCAGACCCTGAAGAGAAAGGCCCTTTGGCAGCCTCGTCTTGCCCTCACTCACCCGCAGCACGGTGATCATGGAGGGGTCCCGGAGACGGCCGTCCTCATCCTTCAGATTGTACCCCTCTGGCCTCTTGTCCCGCTCGCTCACCTTCCATAGCTTCACCGTCTTATCTGGGGGCACAGGAGAGCATCAGGGCTGGTCAGAACACAGAACAGCATCAGGGCTGGCTGCTCCCCGAGCCCCCGCTGATAGACATGCCAAGGCCACACGGGCTGGTTTATAGCCACAAAACATCTGCTCTGTCCCCACCTGCAACCTGCTGGAAGCCAACACCGCTCCAGGGGAAAA
This sequence comes from Corythornis vintsioides, assembly GCA_025447755.1. Classification (NCBI taxonomy): domain Eukaryota; kingdom Metazoa; phylum Chordata; class Aves; order Coraciiformes; family Alcedinidae; genus Corythornis; species Corythornis vintsioides. The sequence goes on along the minus strand of JAOEGS010014838.1, from coordinate 2,357 downwards.
GCCCTGGCAGAAGATGTGCCTGTAACCACAACTCCACCCCCAGAGCCCTGGTTTCCCTGTTCCTGTCACAAACCACCAGTGCATTTGTTCCAGATATGAGGAGATGGTTGAAAACAGAACAGAACCCCTGGATCAATGGGTAAGTGATTTCCCAAGGTTCAGCACCTCAGAGGTTACGACCTGAGTCCTGGTGTTCGATGAATCGAGCCACGGGGCTGAGTGACCCCCCAGAGGGTACCAGGGCACCAGGGCAGAGCAGCTCAGGCAGCACAGGGAGGCTGTACCCAGCCATGGGCCAGCAGCAGATGCTGCTCTGCTCCTCCTGGCCACCTCACAAGGTGAACACCTCCTGGTGCTCCTTGCTGAGCCCCAGCACAGAGCCACATTCCAGACACACCCCGACCCCTTTGGAAACCAGAGAGGAGGGTCAGCAATGCCCGAGGGTGGCTCCAGCTGCTGTCACCCTGCAGGTGTCGGGGTGCTGGGGTGCCAGGGCTGCAGCAGGGAGCTCCATGCTTCAGGAGCAGGATGCCACAAGGTGGATAACTGCTGAACTCCCGTGGGAATGCAGTGAGCAGAGCAGAGCAACATGTGACCCAAGGTCCAAGTGAGCTGGATGGTGCCACAGCCCTGCAGAGGAGCAGAGCTGGCCCTGGAGGTTCCCCAAAAGGGTGAAATGCTGCCTGCAACTTGCTCGAAGTCCATCCTGACCTTCTCCACCCAGAAACCACAAAGAGCCCAACCCTTCATGGACTGAAGGCAGCTCCGAAGACACTAGGAGCTCCCTGTCCCCTCCTGACATCCCAGCACTCTGCCCACAGAGGCCCCAGGGGACAGAGGCCTGGGAACATGTGGGTTTATTCTGAATAATGGTGTTTTCTTTCCTCCCTCCTGGCAGAGACTCTATCAGTAGTTTATCATCACTTCCACCAGGTTTCATACACAACCATATCATCCATCTTCATTTTCTCCTTTACATGGCAATTCCAATAGAGTGCCATTAATTTTGTTTTTATTAACCCACTTTACTTCAGGGGTTTCTATATATAATGTTAGTTTAACAGTAAGAACAAAAGAAACAGCATAACATGGGAGTATTTCTAAAAGAATCATTTTGATAACCTGCTAGCATATGAAACCCCATCCCAAACGGAAAGATAATATCCCTGTTAATCAAAAAACTATTTAAAAACTCAATTAACAGAACATTATGCTCGATAATTAATCTTCATTGCATTTCAGTGATTCTCCCCCTAAATGAGTTTAATAACTCTTTGAATTTTATTACAATGATCAATAGAGTCAATTCTATAACACAAAGTAAGTTGGTTATGGAAGATAATTAGACCCCTCCTTTTCCCCTGAAGTAATTAAGTCACATCCATCTTAAGGTCCCATTCATCCCAAGTAATATTCCTGGATCCTCCTGATATTTATCTGAACATAATATGGAACTGCTGAGCTGAACACAGCTGCAAATTGAAACAAATCAGCTGCACATTTTTTTTTTTTTTCTATAAAAAAGAGTTCAGGATCCAAAGAATACAAGGAAAAAAAAAAGTTGTAATCAGAGGGAGAAGAATCCTTCCCTTGCGGGGAGATAAGGACAAGACCTTGTGCACAGGAACTTAAGTGCTGACAGCTTTGGACCTGCTCCTGCTCTCCCAAGACACCCCTGCCAACCTGAACAGAGCCAGCGTTCCTTTAGGGTGTCTCTTCCCCAAGGCAACACCCAGAGAAGGGCTCTCAGGGAGGAGCCCAGCTGTCCCAGGCTGCCCCCAGGCACATACCGTTGGTGGAGAGCAGGAAATAGGCTGCGTTCTGCTGCGGGAGCCATCGGATCCTGTTGATCTTCTCCTCTATCTCCAGGCTCTTCAGGTAATCGAACTCTGGCTCGTGGCTCTGGAAGGTGCTGTAGACATTGTACTCTCCCCGGCGGTGGGGCTGGTTCTTGCTCTGCAGGAAGGGGGGCAGAGAGGAGTTGAAGGCAAGAGAACGGGGTCTGTTGGCTCTCCAAGGCTTGTCGAGTGACAGAAAGTGCTTGGTCAGTGACACAGCTTGGGTCAGAAAGACAAGGCACGACTTCTCCCACACACTCCTGTGCAGAGCAGGAACAGAGTGGGAATGGATCCCACCACACTGTGTAACCCTGGTGAATGGCTGGGACCGATGGCCAGGTCCCGCCAGGCACTGGAGCCAGCCCAGAGGAGCAGCTGCCCAGGAGAAGCAGCGTGTGCCCCACGGGTTATAGAATCACAGAATGTTTAGGGCTGGAAGGGGCCTCCAAAGGGCATCTAGTGCAGCCCCCCTGCAAGGAGCAGGGACACCCTCAACTAGACCAGGCTGCTCAGAGCCTT
>JAOEGS010014836.1:3868-16874 GCA_025447755.1 Corythornis vintsioides | reverse complement strand
AATTAACCAGTATTACTTGAAATTCATCTGTTCTTTATGCACAAAACCAGGAGAATTTATCAGAAAATATTGGGGGCAGTTAATATTTGATGAGATTTGGAACTAAACCCCACCCGTGCTATCTCTTCAATTAATGCTTATAGCATTTATAAACAGAAGGTTAAAAAAACCCCACGAGGAAGATATTCTCATCAAGGTTTGGCATCACTGCCTAGGAGCTGTTGGATGCACATTGGTATATACAATTTGAAGCCTTGATGGGTGCCTCAGGATTGACTGTTACCTGTAATGCTGTATTATCTGATCATATTTTAGGAGGAAGGCACTGAGGTGTAGCAGCAATTCTCTAGCAGTCTGTTTGGTGCAGTCTCTAGGCGAGGCAGGTTTTCATCCTTCCCCTCACTGCTGAGTTCTGGGAATTCAAGTCATGATACTGAAAGTAGCTGAAGCATTCTGAATAAGGAAGCTTGGAAAGATGTCATCCTTCCAGCTAGGCTAACGTTGCAGAGAAAGGCTGCCTGCAAATTGGACGAAAATGTGAATTTGTTCTAAGTGGAGGTTGGGAATGTGGGAGGCGTGCAAGCAGATCAGTGCTGGATGGTCACCAGACAGCACAGCTAAATGCAGATTTCAGAGTGACTGCAGGACACCACACATCACTTTCAAAACAGCAACTATTTGTGTTGGAAATGTGCTTTTGACATATCTGTTTTTAGTTGGAAAATGAAACCAGATTGGAAAGTTATCAGATGAAACTAACATAGCTTTTAAATTTAATTAGCTCCTTACAAACAGACTACTCATTATTTGTGGAGAATATTCACCAAATAACTTGAAAGAAACGAGAGGAAATGATGATCTGCTCCTGACAGATTGTGGACAGTGTAGGTTTCATGCCTGTGTTTGACTCTTGGCAGCTGAATTCATTCTAGCATGAGATGCAGCCTATTAGGAAATGGGCTGCATGAGTGAAAGTCCACACTCCATTTCCTTGAGGCTTGCTAAGCACAACAGTTACTGCCCTGGCTGGTAAAGCAAGCACTTAAATTAATAAATATCCTATTAATGAGTACACTAAACAACAAAAATATCCGAACTGGAAAAATATCTGCTGTGCACTTCACCAGCGTGGTGCATGTTTCGTGTTGGCTGAACAAACCAGCTAATGGGATCAGAGTTGAAGGTTGTAGCATCTATGACTATGAGAATTCAGTTTTGTTCTGAATCTCCCTTTCTCTTGCAGTAAGAAGTCTTTCAGCAAAGTGGTGATGATACAGGAGCTAAAAAGCAGTATGATGCTGGCTGTTAACACACTCCTATGGAGGTTTATGTAATCAAAAGCCCAACCCAGTGACTAATTTCTTCATCTAAAATTAAGAAGGTTCATGGACTGTAACAAAACCAGTTCCATCAAACTACAAATTCTGGGCAAATTCTACCTATCTGATCCTGATTTTTTAATCTGACTTCACCTTTTTCATATCCTTGCTGTTTACTGGACCTGAAAGCCTGCTTTCTCTAGTGTTCAGGCTTTGAGACTTTCCACATCTAAACTGTCTGCAGCTCAGGCACCCACCAGAACCTCCTCCAATACCTCTTTAATAAGGAGTGGTGATATAAAGGAAAAAAAATGATAAATTTAACTTGAAATTTTACCCTGAGTCCAGCAATTTTTCACTGCTTATACTGTAAGATGCTTACTCTATTAAATTAAATGTAATCCAGCAGCAAATCTCAGGGTGTAGGGAGGTGGGAAGCTGTAGTGTGATGCAACTTACAGAGAACTAAGAAGCCTGCTGCCAAATGCAGCTCTCAGTGGGCCCTTGGAAGACAGTCCTCAGGAAGCCTGGTCTTCATCAAATAAACACAACCTTTTGTTATTGTGATACGTGACTGATCTTTTCACGTGCAGCAAGACAGGGGCCTGGGATGGATTTCTAGGGTAAGGATGTGTGCCTGTAAGGGCAGCCAGAGAAATCAGAAATGGGTTTAATAGATTTTAATGGATTTAAATAAATATCCTTTTAGTTCTTATGAATGTCCCATCGATTACAAGATGTAGCCAATGGAGAAATCTGATTGTCCTGCCTCGCACAGCCATTTACCTCTAGGAAAATTAGATTAAATTGGGATGTAAAATGCTGATTTAATGGTTTCTTGCTTACATAGCAGAGGCTGAAATGATCCTGGAAGGTAAGCTCAGAGCAGAAGCCCGACAGGTTTATCTGGGTTCTGTTCCTCACTGGTGCTACTCGGTCATCTGAATCTGAGGGAATCACTTAAATTCTGTGTCTGTATTTTACTCTTCACTGAGCCTGGAGCTGCTCTGCACAGGCAGCATAAAATGAATTAATATTTTATAACATATTTTAAAATCCTCACATAAAAGGCATTGCAACATTGCAAAATATTTCATGGACAGAACCATCTGAGGTGAGATCTGCCTCTTTTTATGTAACTTCTTTCAAAGACCAGAAAATAATTGGACTATGAGATGAAACAGTCCAGTGAAACAAGATGGACCCACAGTTCCCAACATGCCTGTGATCTGTGACAGCATAGCCAGCTGGATGGATCAGATAGTTGTGCTAAGAAGGTCTGGAAATATCCATGAAAGCCAAGGGTTTTTTTTTTGCTTTTGTGGTCTTAGCACCGAGCACATGAATAGATTCTTCAGAAGGATCACTCTGAAAGGAGCCTAATGATTTTTTTTATAGAACTCTGCCATTTAGAAAAGGCTGACATGAAGAGGCACAGGCAATGCAGGCCACCCCTGAGCTTCTGGAGTGCAGATCACCAGATGAGACCTGTGCAAACCACCAGGCAGGATCTGACCCACCAAGAAGTCACCTCATGAATAGAAAGAGCTGTCTGGCACAAGTAAGGTGTTGTTTTCCCATGGCTGGCTCAACAGGCTGTCAGGGCTGCTTTTCAATAGCTAGTATTTCTAGAATGAACCAATGGATTGGAATGTTTGCGGAGTATTGATGGCTGCCCAGTCTTGTTTGCAAAGTCAACTCATATTAATTTGCCCAAATCTTGAGAAGCTTTGAGCATTTGTGCGTTTGTTTGCTGCTGCATTTCATAGCTGAACCTGGTAAATAAGAGTTCTGAGTGTTCTCATATCCACAGAAGCAATCACTAGGAATAAAGGACATATTGACAGGAAGAAAAATCTGCCAAATGTTTTTGATCTGTCATGACCGTGGTCTTAAAATTATTCCTGAAAAAAAACCAAACCAAAACCCTCCATAAAAATTACTACGTAGAAGCAGTTGTGAAATACCTCCTTCTATTTAACTGGGGTGTAGGTATGGAGGAATTTTGTTTCATGCCTCAGAAAGAAGTTGTTTAGCTGCATTCAGAAAGCTGTGGGGTATGCTACTGCACGTATTGGAGTGGTATTGATGGATCAATGGTGTATCCTCATCTTGACTGCTGTGTCTAATTCTGGTGCCCCACTAAGGACACAGCAGAAACAGGCTTTGGAAGGGATGGTAGAGATGGCTAAAGGCATGGATGAGTATTTGACACAGAACAGTGACGGGACTTGAAAGAGACTAAAGGAGCGATAAAACGCGGGCAAATAAAGCATGGGTTGGGTGAGTGTAATTATCCTTTCCTGACAGTCAGTAAGAAGGGAACGAAGCATCCCGTGGGAAGCCAGGAGCCCTTTCCGTGCGGAGCCGTAGCCCAGCACCAGCAGCAGGGGCCGGGAGAGCGGCTCTCCCCGGGAAGCTCCGGCACAGCCGCCGGGGAAGCGGAGCGATGCCCGCAGCCGCATGACGCTGCGGCTCCAGGGCCGGAGCGGTACCCGGCAAGGCTCCCGCATCCCCGCAGCCGGCACCTGGGGGCTCCGCAGCGCCTCTCGCCGCGGCGTGCGGGCACCACCCCCCGCACACACCCACCCTCGACCCGGGAGGCGGCCCCGGGAGCCCTGGGGGCGGGCGTGGGGGGGTGGGGGGGAGTTGTGCCGGTGACGTCGGGTTTGCAGCAGCCCCGAGCGGTAGCGGGCGGGCGAGCCCCAGCCCCCGCCGCCTCCCGGTGCTGCGGCAGAGGGGCGGCGGGGCCGGGAGCCGTAGCCTGGGAGCATCGCCGAGGAGGCTCCGCTGGCGCCAGGATGTAGGCGAAGGGCGGCGGGGAGCTGCCGCCGGCGACGGGCTCGCCATGAAGAAGCATTCGGCCAGGGTGGCCCCCCTCAGCGCCTGCAACAGCCCCGTCCTCACCCTCACCAAAGTAGAAGGTAAAACGCCGAGCGGGACGGGGTGGCCGGCAGGAGGGTGTCCCGGGAAGAAGCGGGTGTGGGGGGCGAGATGCTTCGCGAACCGCGGGAAGGGATGCTCCGGAGAGAGCTGCTGCGGTGCCAGCGCGATGCGGGGGTGATGTGCGATCCCTAAGCGGGATGCGGGGACCCCTCTGTGCCCGCCCACGGGTCCAGCAGCTCCCCCGCCGCAGGGGATCGCCGGCGCCCACCCCCATCCTCTGCCCCGATCTATAGAGCTGCTTTCCTGGAGCTCCCCTCGTGGCCCTGGAGAAGGTACCAGACCCCGGGGCAAGGACCTGCCAAGCGGGATCCCTGGCAGGAGGGAGGGATGGTACTGGATAGATTTGAACCCCGATGGGATGAGCACAGCCCCATGTGCCAAGCATCTGTCCTCACCTCTGGTTGCTTTATTAGGGGCTCTGTGATGCGGAGGGGCTTTAGGAGCCGAGCAGCAGTGAGAGTGTTGGTAGACCTTCAGGGACCATGGTTGGGCAAGTTGAAAAGGTCAGGGACCTTCCTGTGCTCAGGAGGGTTTTGTAGAGAGCTCTGAAGCTCTGGGTGTAGCTGGTGTGGGGCAAGGAGCTGCAGTCTTGGGTGGAAACCTATAGGCCTAGAGTGAGTGAGACACAGGGGGTGATGTGGAGGATGAGGAACAGAAGGAGAATGCAGGTCAAGAAGAGAATTCCATCTGAGGGTTGGCTGTGGTGCTAAGTTCCTGGATGGGAAAGTTCCTGAAGGAAAGGCAAAGATCCCCTCACTCATTTGGGGGAGCCTATTGGCTGATGTGGTAATTGGTTGGCAGAATGGGGCTGGTGAGAGAAAAAAGGTTGGCTCAGAGAAATGGAAGGGAGGAGAGGCAGAGAAAGATGAGCGAGATGAAACAAGAGGAAGAATAACACCAAAAAATTGAACGCAAGAGGTAAAATATGAATGTGAAACTCCATAAAAAGCTCATTAAGAATAATAAGAAGAAAAAAGTAATATTTAAAATCTGAGGAAAAAAAAAAAAGACAAATTAAAAATGGTAGCAATAGCTCTGTGGATGAGAAAGTGAGAAATTGCAGAAATGCCCGAGAGAGGGAAAGGAACTGAAATCAGCAAGTGGAAAATCAGGAGCAGCTGAAGGTTGTTATTACATGGAGAACACTGCTGTTGCCTTCCCCCAGCATAAAAACCACTTGCTGTACAGGTAGGAAAAGGGATTTCTGTTTTCTGACCAAAAGAAGAGCACACCTGGTCTTAATTACACTATCATTAGGATTTCTAAAAGCCCTTGGAATTAACCCCCATGCACACTAGAGTGTTGCCTCAAGTTTTCCCACTGGAGGCTCCTCTGGGCTGGGAGCACATCTCCCTTGCTTTTGGTGCACTGCACATGCTTTATGAATCATAAATAATAATAACCCACCAGGTTCCAGCTTTGAAACGTGGGACGTCTCATTCCTCTTCTCCAGGTTCAAATAGAGTTTATTACCTACCTTATATAGAAACAGAAGCAGCACAATATTTCCCTGTGCCATCAGGTGGAATTCTTTCAGGCATTTCCATGTCCACTCTGCATACCAGCTTTCAGATACCCTGTTGCCACCCACCAGGGACTTTGTTGACCTAGTTGGACTTCTTCAAACTCCTTTTTCCTTTCTCATCAGTGGCAAAATTTGCATTGTCTTGATGGTGCATGATGGAGCCTAGAGGTTGTATGGAGGCAGGTGAGAGTTTCCTTTGCTGTTTGCAGCGAAATGAAACAGACTGTCTTTGTTTGTCAGCTTCCTTTTCCAAATGATTTGACAACATTTCCTTTCAGACTAATATTGACTGATTTTGCCAGCTGGTGTTTAGAGACGTATGAAAAATGCCAAGATGTAGTTATAGGCAAAAAGAAAGTTAAACTGTGGGCATACCCTGCTGCCCTTCGTCCAGCTGCTCTACCTCTGGCAAAAATTTGTCTTTCTAAGTTCTGTGGTAGTCCAAGCTCCTTGCAAAGGCATAGTCAAGGAAGCAAGAGGAATACTCTTTGCTTCATAGTCAGGACTATTTTCCCCTCTATCAAGCACCATCAAGCATCTTTGGCAAGACCAGTAGGAATACGTTTCACTCTAGCCAAGAGGAGCCTTTCGTTGATATGCATTGCTGTAAAGCCTTCCAGCATTCCCTCTGTTTCCCTGTTGGTGCAGGAGCTTCTTTGCTTGAGGAGGGAGACAGAGACTTTGTGTGCCTTCAGAAGCATGACTGCCATTTTAGATTACTTCAGAGACTGAATCATCAGTGAGCTCTGAGCCTGCTGGACAAGCCCTTTGCAAGACAACTGTATCTCCAAGCATCACTCGGGCAGGCAGTTCCCATACGGTGTGTTTTCCATGCCTGGTGTCATGGCACACAAACAGAAATGGAGGCTTGGTGTCTGCTTTGTGCTTGTTCATCTTTCTGCTGTTGTTTTTCTCACCAGTTTCTGTCCATACCACAGTGGTCATTCCTTTCAGACAAGCCAATTGGCTGCTTCCAACTTATTTGTTCATAAAAACACAAATACTTTGAGGGCTGACTTCTCTTAGGTGGGTATATATTTATAACCCAGCGCTGCATCTTGGGATCTTCCAGAGTTAGGTAATATCAACTTTCATAAGGAGCTTCAGGACAATCACCTCACTAGAGAAAACCCATCCTACATTTAATTAACCCCTGCTAAAGCTACTTATTCCAGCACCAGGGAAATGGTTTTGTAGCCTCTCCATATAGTACATTTCACTGCACCCATCTGTCAGGAGGAGTGGTGATATTCAGAGATGCTTATAAGGCAAATGATACTTCTCTGCTTACAATTATTGCACATAATAATATTGTGTCCTATGGTTGCTGTGGGACCAGATTCTGCCGCGCGCTACGCCGGAGTAACCCTGTCTGCATCACTGGAGTTACAGGGAATTTCTGCAGGCACAAATGAGAAATGAATTTGGCCTTTAATATATTTATATGCCTGCAAGGAATTCATCGCAAGCATATCAACCCTGTAATCACTTTAATAATAAATCTTCTTCTCTTCTTCAGCAAGCACAAACTGAAGATCCCGAGCACAGCAAAAACTTTCATGACTGGCATTCTGCTTCCTTAAGAGGTGCCATTCTTATTATCCTCATTTTGCAGATGGATCAGACGAGAAACTGCAGAATGAAGCAGCTTGGCTGAAAACAAGCTGCACAATTTTTCACTCAGGCAAAAAAAAAAAAAAAAAAAGACCTACAGTAGATAGGAATGAACCCCCAAAGTTCCCACACATATTTTCTGGCCACAGGAGGGAGCTGCCACGAATGCATTGCAGTAGAAGTGGGAGAAGACCTCTTTTACTGGCATCAGTGAGTTCAGGTTCCTACTAAAACTTCCTTTTTGGGCAATAAGCTCCAACGCTGCATGAATATACCTCTGGATAAACGCTGGGTAACTATTAGCAGTGTTTGCTGGTGGCATCTAAAGGTTTTGATGGTCGGGCAATGCTTATTTGTACTTTGGCTGAGCACTAGAGCAGACCTGGTGAAAATCTCACTCAGGGGGTTGTACCTACCAAAACTGGTCTTGTTTGTGTGAGAGCTGTACATTTTCTGTGCATTATAGAAAAGAGTAGCAGCTGGAGAGCAGGAGAGGCTGGTGGTTCAGTGGCTCAGCCAGGGTTTGTGTGTGCTCCTCACTGACCCAGCCTTCCCAGGGAATGCCTGCTGGCTCCTGCATGGAGTGATTCACTTGCAGCATCTTCACTTTTGCACAGAACACAGCCAATGTGACCATTCACTGTTAGTAGAGATTGTGAAACCCACCTTTTGCTCGCCCTGTAGTGGTGGTAGCGGCTTTCACTCGCTGCTGGAGCTGGGATAGTGTGGATTTAGGGGTGAACATCATGGGGACAGGTTTTTGTGCATCTGCAGGGATGAATGGAGTTGTAAATTCACTGTGTGCTGCCAGTGTGTGCTCTGTTGCTGCAGGATAAAGTCAAGGTGATGGGGTTAGTCCCCTGATGGGGAAGCAGTACCCTCTCCCACGATTGCTGTGAGTACTGTTAAGTGCAAAAAGGCACTAATTACACTCTGGCTTTGCCCCAGCACAACTTTTGCCCAGTTTTCCTATTCCTTGCAGTATTTTCAGTTAACACAGGAATGTATTTGAGCATCCAGCCAAAATCTTGTTCCAAAGGCGTGAGGAGTTTCTTGTTGCATAACACCTGGCTCTCTTCCCAAATGGCACCATGCTTTCTTAGGCTTTAAACAGCTTCAGAATGAGCCACTCTTAGCTGTGCTAGGCTCACTTATGGGGGATTCCTGCCAGCTCATCTTTGATGGTGTCCCATTGGGGTTTTTTTATACCATCTGTGCAAACTCAGAAGTTATAGGTTTGGGGGTGACTCCTTACCTCTGCACTTTATGTCCCCTCCCTGAACGTTATAAAAATGAAATGAGACCATTGTGATGTTACTAAACTAATGCCACAGCAGGAGCTTTAATGCATCGTGAAGCAGAAAGATAAGTTATTAAAGATTTATCTAAACTTCCTTACTTTAGTGGCTGAAATGAGCCAATATGTACACACTATGGACAAACAGGATTGCATTTACAGGGGCAGAACTTAAGAGAAGCAGCAGCCATTGGATCATCTCCTCAGACATTCTGTAGATCACAGACCATTAAGTTTTACCCACTTAGCCCTAAATGAAGGAAAGTGCATTTTCTAGTCATCTTTAATCAATTTAGGCATTTGCTTTGAAAACAATAAGCAGATTACTAATCCCATCTATTTAATTATAGATTTCTTCCATGAGAAGTTGCAACCAGTAAAAGATATTGAGTCACTGAAATACATCATTCATTGTGTACCATTTTCATTTAAAGTTCTCTTAAAAGAAATTTTGTCCCTCTTTCCTAATGTCTGACAATTGTAAACATAGGATTTTTAGCATAGAAACAGTTCAATGGAAGTGCCAGAGTTCAGAAAAGACTAGTAGTAGTTCAATAGAAAATTCTATGATAGGTCAGTGTGTATTCCCCAGCAATTTCCCAGTTATAAGCCTCATGTGCAGCATTATTTATGTTATAACCTTCCTAGCACATTATACTCAGTTCAGCACATTGGCTTATATACCAAACAGCTCCCTCCACTTGCCTGGGCTACCATTGCCAACCTTTAGTCCACAGCCCAGAGTTAATCTTTGTTAAAAAGATTAAAAAATATGCAGAACACGAGTCCTTTGATCCTTGTGATGCAGTCAGGAAGAATACAGAAGTGAGGAGATATCATCTATTTTTCCACAGACTCTTGAAATTCCTTAGTGCAAGTCTGAGCTAGGATGGGACAGTTTGTATTTATAGCTGAAAAGGGCACGAGTGTGTCTTCTGAAGCTGATTGGAAGGAGTGAGGATCAGCAGGTTTCACAAGCCTTTCCCACTGAAAAGAGGAAGAAGAATCAGAGAGGAAATAGAACATCCAATTTGAACATATCATGTATTTTTGCTCCGAGTTACACTGAGTGCCTTGGTGTCAGCATGGATCTAGCCAACTAAGCTAAGTACAACTTTTATTCAAGAACAGAATGCAGAATAATGAAAAAAAACCCTAAACACCTTTTTTCCATGCTATCAAGAATATGTCTCATAATCAGGATTGTTCTTTTACATTATTTTATGATGGTTCCTTTCCAGTACCATAATGCTGATACTATAATAAGCACTCAGTATCTTCCATTTTCACTCTGGACTCCAGTCACTCATTCTAATTAATAAGAAAAAGGACAGTATTCAGGGGAACTCCCCACCCCATTAAACTCAAAGTGGAATATCATATTTTAATGAAGCTCATTTGAATGCAGCCACTTTTAATAGAATTTCTAAGCAGTTGCCTCTGAAGAGAAATTACATGGATTAAACACCAATTGCTGCAGTATGGAGCTGATAATTTTTCATCTCCCTCTATATCACCAAGAGGAATTAGAATATATCTTTTGGAGGAAACTTTGCTGGACTATTTTACAGAGGGAGAAGGGCAAAACTAAGCTAAGGAGGAGAATTTTGCTTATCTTCAGCAAATATGTGCAGATTATTTAATTCTAACTCTTAGCAAGCTTAGGTATAATATTTAGCACAGACGAAAACATTAATATATGAAAACCATTTTCTATCACCATTAGCAATAGAAAACACTATATATGTGAATAATGCTTTGGGATTTGGGAGTTGCTATTACAAGATGTTGATGCCCATTTGGTCCAAGTTAAGCTATATGGATGACCTGGTGGTGTTGGTGATATGGGACAGATTTCCACAGACAGGAAGGACAGGAGAATCTTCTTGACTCCAGTGAGCCAATAGGCCTGCTTCCTACCCAGCTGAAATTAAGGTGAGATGATCAGATAAGTCTGAATATCCTGCTCAGATTTTAGTAACACTTTGTACACTTAATTTATATTATGAATTCCAATAGAAAAAGAGGGTCTGAACTCAGAATGCATTTGTCTTGCTTGGAATCTGTGTTCATGCAGTTTCCCCCATTTCCAGATTCCTACATCTCCTATTCTGTAGCCTCAAGCAAATTCAGACCTTCTGACCTAATAGGTTAATACCCTGGTTTTAAATGTAAAAATAACCTCTACTGTGGATTTTAAAACTATCTGCTGTATTGATTTATTCTTAATTTGGTCATGCCATTCAATGATCAAATTAAGTAAAATTATTTTTATCTGTTACTGTAAAAGCACAGTATTTAAAGAAAGTGGTTTAAACTTGTTTCCCAAATAGCATCTAAAAATCTATATGTGCAATGCCATTTTGACCTAATATTCTCATTTTTAAGTGGATTTAATAAAGGTTTATGGGGCTTTGTCATTTTTCCATTACAATGCATTAATTGGTGTTCATTAAAATATGTCATACCAGTCAGTTAGACCTTCAGCACCAACCCTGGTTGGAAAGCTGGAGAACAAAAGGTCCTACCTCCAGCTTGGTGGAATGGGATTTGGCATTTCATCTTCTCTTCACAGGATGATGCCTTGGCTTTTTTTTAACAGCTTAGCTCAAAAATCCAGGGCAGCTAAATAATGCATAGCCAGTGTGGTAGATAGGAATGGGATAAAACCACTTTGAGGTGTTTGGGAGTCTGCTGCTGAGGTAAATAGTATTGTGTGTCCAGAAAACCACCACCAGAAGTCCTTGTGGGTATTCTTAGGTGTGTTTGTAACTGATGAGTAATTGTGTTGGAACTAACGGGCCTCCCACCGACGTTTTCATGCAGTGAGGAGGAAGTCACACAGCACTGCAGGGGGTGAGAGCTGCACACCTTGCTTAGTGTCCAGCTCCAATCCCCTTGTATGATTGGTTTGTAGAACACCAACCATTCTGAGGGTCAGGTGCTCCCTTGCAGGACTTGCCTTGGCTCCCTCTCCCCTGTTTATGACAAGCTTAAAATATTTTTCCAGCTTTAAGAGACTTGTTCTGTGTTGTGTCCAAGCCACGGTGAAACATATGAGAGGCTAGCAAAATGGAAAAGCCTTGGTGATGAGTCTTTTGTAATTGGCACAGAGACAATTCTTCCTTTTGTCAGAGTTGTTTTCCAGAAGCTGATTGAAAGAGCTGTTGAAGAATATGCTTACACTGAAGGACATCCATGGCCTGGAGATGCTAGTGGAGTTAAGCATTATGATTAGACACACGTTTCAGTTCCTAATAGAGAGGACCTTAGTCTGTGAGGGACACTTTCTCACTTAGATGGGTTGGCAAAGGCACCCAGGACTTTTGTAATGCCTCTTTCACTCATTTGCTCTGAGCTAAAGCAGTTCATTGGTGCCAGCTAAGTATGCTTATGTGGTGGACCCAGCTCTGAGCCTAGCAGTGCTGTCTGTGGTGGCTTTACCCTCTGTTCCTGACAGCAGAGGTGTCACCCAGCTTCAGACACCCACACTAGAGACACCTACTTCTGAGCTTGTCACCCCAGACTGTTTAGAGCTGGTGGGGAGAAACAAGCACTTGCAGAGGGTGATTCATCTGGCTGGTTTTAATCATCTGCTTCAGGAGGAGATAAATCGTGCCATGGAAATGCCTTTTTTTTCTGTCTACTAACTATGCAGAAAGTGTAAATGACTGTCTCAGATACACAAGTCTGCACAGCAGATGTCTCAAACTTAGCAATTGAATGCCACCCTGGGTTTTTGTCAGCATCACATTTTTAACAGAGACAGTGAGCTGCAGTGTGGTCCTGTGGTGAGCCTTTAACTGGCTAGTCATGCACAGGAGTCTTAAGCCTTAAAGCACCTTTGAAGTGGTCTGGACAGGCTATTTAAAGGTGTTATCTCTTCTGGGGTGGCTTTTCTCTAAGGCAGTGCCAGCATCTGTAGGTAAGAAAGGGCACGTCATGTAGGGCATCTCTCTTACAGGGGGTACATGGTGCCTTCCAGTGCCTGCTTTTCTCCATGGCCTCAGCCAGGAGAGTGGAATGAGTAGCTCAGGTTTAGATGCCCCTACCACAGGTATCTGAAGTCATTGGAAGAAACAGAAGGATGGCTGTTTTCTGGTATTGGGGATCCCTGGCAATAATGGCATTGGCAGTGACATTAGAGGTGATTGCCTTTTGGTGCTTCTGAATACCATGGGAGAGAGATGGGCTGGGAGGGGGTGAGGGAGGGAGGTTGGGTGGTAGGGTTGGAGTTTGGATGATTTGTGGTGTGATAAAGATTAAGTAAATGAATGAAAAGAAAGAAATAATAAATTTTGAAAT
>JAOEGS010014833.1:0-22450 GCA_025447755.1 Corythornis vintsioides | reverse complement strand
AACCAACACATCACCTAAATTACCTCACAGCTATTTGCATAAAGGGTCCAGAGGCAGTACAGTATAAGTACGGAGACCTCACCAGCAAAAACATGTTCACTTCAAGCTGGGACCGTTACTGTGGCTTTGGAAGGAAATTGAAAGGGGTTTGCCTGGTCCCATGTCTGGAAATGGCAGTCCTGCCTCCACTGCCAGGACTGGAGCAGCCAGACCTGGGGGATCCCCTGTGTTCCCCTGGTCCCAAAGCACCCATAAGCCACCCACCTGCGTTCCTTTGCTGGAAAACCTTCAGGCACCCCAATCAGCTGTTCACAGGCAGACATCTGTCCTCTGCTCCCTCTGTTTGGGGTCTGGACACTCTCCCGTGGGAAGTTTATTCCTGTCCCAAGCTCCATGTCAAAGCTCTCCACAGACTCCAGTGGTATGTCACCTAATGTGTCCCTTTTTTGATCATCTTGGACCATTGCTCTGCTCCTTCTGGGGTCCTTTGCTGGCCTTGCAGGGCCAGGTTTGTCTTGGGGAGGTGGGGCTGCCCATGGCAGGTGGCCAGGCTGGGTGTGGAGCTGTACCCAGCTCGTCTTGTTTACCTCCTGGCTGTGGGGTCTGATCATGGAAGATCCTCATGGAATCCCAGAGGTGTTGGGGCACTGGGTTCCTGCTCTGGAGTGGACACAGGTTTCAGTTGAGTGGTCTCCACCCATGACAACAGTCTGTTGTGGGGGGCCACTGCTGGGAGGCAGGATGGTAGTCCCCTCAGTACCCAAGCATCATGCTGGTTTCGAGGGATTCCCGACCTTCAGGAAGAGCGGACATGTTGGTGGGCAGGGAAGGAAACGGGACTGCCGCACATTTCCTAGGAAGGGCCAGAAATAGCCAGAGGGGAACTTTTGACCCTGACCCCTGCTCTGTGTGCATGTGTCTCTCTCAGTCTCTCTCTCCTTCTCTTTTGCTTGCTTTTTTCTCACCTTCCCCTTCCTCCTGCCTGCCTGCAGCCATCCCCAGGGGGGAGCATCACGAAGCAGCAGGTAGACACTCTGGTAAGTTCTATCAGCTCCAGAGGCTGGTCTGTGGAGACCTTGTGGGAGGTGACTTGTGTTGGTTCCATTGCTGCAAGCCATACAGCCAAACTCCCTCAACCTGGAATGCTCCTGTGGTCCCCCAACATCTCTAGGACCCCCCCAGCCCTCTCTCCCTGCCAGCCAAGGTGATGATGGCCATGCCAAAGGCCAAATGAGGTGCCCAGGGTTGGTGGCGGAGGCGGCGGTGGAGTCCAGTGGAGGGAGTGTCAGGGCTTTTGCTGCAAAGCTGGCTTTCCTGTCCCAGAGCCGGGGATATTCTATTTAATCTGTGGACATGAAATTGCTAAGACAGTGTAGACAAACACACTGCCAAAGTCAATGTGGACGGCTTCCCTTTGCTCGCAGCCAGCGTGCTGGCCTCCCTGTGTGCTGGGGCTGGGACCCGAGGGATGGAGACACAGCGGTTGCCACGAGGAAGAGGGTGAAGGCCTTCCTCACCTGGGAGCTGGCTCTTTACACCACCCCTTTGGTTGTCCATGGCATGTTTCTAATCCTTTCCAAACTGGAGAAAGAATACCCTCAGCTGGAATAACCCGTCCGGACAAACAGGAGCCCCCTTTGCTGGCTTTTCTCACTTTTGGGAGAGATTCCCTGGTATGTCTGCAGCTTTTCTTGTGCCTTGCATCACCCTTTCCAAGCAGAAGTGACCTGCTGGTTTTGGATGCAGCCCAGAGCCTGGGGACATGCTGACCCAGCCTGGGACTGGCAAGGGGGTCTTCAACCCAATGTGGCTGGGATCAGCCTGTCCTGTGCTGGGCTGGGACACACTGACTTGCTTAGGGTCTCTCCTCCAGAGATCTTTATAGGGTCTCCCAGCCTGGTGCTGGGCAGGAGTGTTTAATAACGCAAGCGCTTGCTCCTATCAGCTGACCATGGGCTGACTCTTCCTCGTGCCAGGACTGGTGGAAGAGACAGCAGCACAGCTGCGGTTAGATTGGGGTGGGGAACAGGGCAGAACTAGGGAGCTTCTGCCAAGACGGGGGACACTGGAGGGCCCTGGCTTCAGGCACACGCTCCCCTGGGCCAGGAGGGTGCTGGGAGTGGAGCTGCTATGCCATGGAAGTGGATTACCAAAGGTCTCACCACTATCAAGGTATGAAAAGGGAGAGGAGCTATGGTGTCACTGCCTCGCTTATCCTCCCATGCCTCAGTTTCCTCAGGCAGGAGAGAGGAGGGAGTCCTGGTTGCCCTGTGTCAGCTTCTCCATTGGGGTGAGGCAAGGCTATGGTTTGGGAGGCTTCTATGATGGGGTAGGGTGATGGGCTGATGGGGCTGCCCTGGCTGGTGGGTGTGGGACCCCAGATGTCTTCTGCTATGACGGTCTGGGGCAATGCAGAGCCCTCAGTGAGGATCCTGACCCAGTGATTAGTGGGTGACGTAGGGATGAGCCCATGCTGAGGTTCAGGCTTGCTCCATGCACCCTGGTTTTGCCCAGAGAAGGTTTTACCTCTACTTTTGCTGAATTTTAACTCTTTATTTGCCCCCAGAAATGCTGGGGGGTTTCTGGGGTGAGCAGATGATTTGGGGCACCTTGAGAAGAACCTTGAGAGAGATTGTTACTGCTCCCCACACATTCTCAGGTGTTTGGGCAGGGCTGCTGCTTCCTGGAGAGGTTTGGCTAGGTGGGGAGACCACTGTCCCCAGTCTCCACAGGCTTCTGAGCCCAGCTCCGCTCCACTGGTCAGCCTGACCTTGAAAGGGGGATGCAAGGCTGATGGAGGTTGATGCTGGCTGCCCACAGGAGCAGCCTTGGGTCTGTACTGGGTGGAAGATGACAAGCAAAGAGTGCCAGGGAACCCTCTCCCACCTTGTCCTGTTGCCTCTAGTGTGCTGGTTGTGGGATGCCACAGCCCACAGGAGAGTGGTAGGTTCTGCAGCTCCATGGACAAAAGGGGCATCCTGGGAGCCCATTGTGGGGAGTATCTCTTGTTTCTCGATCCTTCCGGGGACTCAGGGTGTGCTGCCTCTGTGAGATGAGTCTTTAAATGACTCCTGCTTATTAGCTGAAGATACTAAAACTAATGAGGTGTGAGTCTGTTTTTGCTCAGCAGCTTTTTTTGGAAACCCTGCTTTGTTTTTCGGCTGAGGTCACGAAGTCGCCGAGCAAACCGGCTGCAGATGAAATTCTTGAGGCCGGAGAACATGCATAAATAGAAGTTTCCTGCTCTGAGAGCTCAAACATTTCCTCCCAGTGTTCGGCTCCGTGGAGCTGAGGCCAAAGCAAACCCATCGTGCCTGGCTGGCTCCTTGCCGCCGCTTGAGCAGTGAACCTGCCTCTGGCCTGGGCAGGGCCCAAACTGCTCTGTCCTGCCCGGTATGTGCCCAGAGTCTGGCTGAGACCAGAGAAACTCGCCACATGCCTGAGACTGTCACCTCCCCCCCGCCTCCAGCATCCTTCGCAAAACTCCTCTGGGACCCTGTGCCAAGGC
Source organism: Corythornis vintsioides (assembly GCA_025447755.1). Lineage (NCBI taxonomy): Eukaryota > Metazoa > Chordata > Aves > Coraciiformes > Alcedinidae > Corythornis > Corythornis vintsioides. The sequence continues at coordinate 18,942 of JAOEGS010014833.1, read as the reverse complement.
ACCAGCCCCACAGTGGTGGCTGGTCCCATCTGTGCTGGGGTTTCAAGAGCTGGGTTTTGCTCATGGCTGTGCTAGGAAGATGTTGATGCTGTTGGGATGTTTGGTGCCACTGGGATGCTCAGCAGGTGTGATTTGGACAGTGATGTTTCGGGAGGGTTGTGGTGCACAGTGCAGCATGGTAGGGGTGGGATGTTCTGGCAGCACCATCACACCTGACCCAGAAGAACCCTTGTGCTGGCTGTGGATTGGGTCAGGGCAATAACTCAGTTTACCTCTCTGTTTCCTTAGGATGCCACAAAATCCCCCAGGAGTGGGCAGTCACGCCGCAAAACATCCAGGTAGATGTCTCTGTTTCCCCTTTTGATGACCATCTCTGCCCTGCCCTGAACCTCCCCCTCCACCAGAACTTTGCTCCTCCAGAGGTGCTACATCTGGGGGATGCTCCCCATGGAGAAGACACAGGGGTTATGACCCTCTATCCCCAAGCTGGGATCCCCAAGACATCCCAAGGGGACTTGGAGCAGGTGAAAGTCTGTGGGCAGCTCTGCCATGTCCTCACATGTCTCAGCTTGTCTCACGTAACTCTAGGGGCTGTGCGGGGTGGGGTATGGTCACTGCACCCCCTTCCCATGCCGTGTCCTGACAGTGGTGCCCTGTCACCCAGGAGCATGAGCCTGACTGCTGTCATGGAGAGCACCTGTGAGCTGGACCTGGTGTACATCACGGAGCGGATCATCGCCGTCTCCTATCCCAGCACAGCTGAGGAGCAGAGCTTCTGTAGCAACCTCCGTGAAGTGGCCCACATGCTGAAGTCCAAGCACGGGGACAACTATGTGGTGAGGGGCATAGCCAGGTTGCCTCTAGGCTGTGGAAGGGGTTGGGATGCTCAGATCCTGGGACTGGGGTGCTGCAGGGGATAGGTGCCACACCCTTGCCTCTGGCTCAGCTTGACTTCCATGAGGAGGGTCTTTGCACCAAAATGGATGGTGGTTTTTTTTCCTTCCTTAAGATTTGTAGTCCCTTCTGGGGGCTTTCTTACCATTGTGTTGTCCTGTGTCAAGGCATCACTCAAGTTAAAATGTTTGGGAAAGCCTTTCACAGGGCAGTTTGGGGAGGCTTTGAAGTGAGGAAGAGGTGGGGGGTGGCAGCAAGGGAGTAAGATGACTTCTCATTCTGGCTTTCCTCTTTCCTAAAGCTTTTCAACCTCTCTGAGCGGAGACATGACATCAGCAAACTTCACCCCAAGGTGGGTCACAGCTGTGGAGAGCAGAGGGGCTTGGGGAAGGGTTGTCTGTGGGACCAGCACTGTTGGGGGGAGGAACAGCTACTCTTTCCATTCCATGCAGCTAATGGAGGAGCAGAGGAGAGGGGGTGGGGGCAAAGCCCAGAACAAAGCACTGGGACTTCCCAATGAGTTTGTGAGGTCTCACCACATCAGAGTTAACCCCCAGCTGGATATGTGCCCTGCGCTTTGCACACTGGTGCAGACTGGGGTTTGCAGAGGGAGAAGAGCCTCACGTGGATGTGACCTCCGGCTGTTCTTTTCCCCCTTCATCCAGGTGCTGGATTTTGGGTGGCCCGACCTGCACACCCCAGCACTGGAGAAGATCTGCAGCATTTGCAAAGCCATGGACACGTGGCTTAATGCAGCGGCTCACAATGTTGTGGTGCTGCACAACAAGGTGGGACAGACCCTGTCTCTGGGGTGCACAGTGTTGGAGTGGGGGTGGTCTGGAGGGGCTGGAAGACTGAGCAGCCATGGGTTTATGGGGATTTGTGGCTTGGGCTGTGGGTAGATGTCAGTGTGCATGTGAACTGGCGTTTATATATATGGGTTAGGGGTGCAGGTGTATAGGGACTGGTGGGTGCCTGCCTGCATACAGGGCAGCTGTGCCCCCATGACACCCCTTCTGCTGTGTGCCCATAGGGGAACCGTGGCCGTCTGGGGGTGGTGGTGGCTGCCTACATGCACTACAGTAACATCTCAGCCAGGTGAGACGGGCAAGCAGTCCTGGGGTGGCCCTGGGGCCCCCTGCCAAAAACCATCCCAGAGGTGCTGGGATGCTGGTGCCGGCCATCATCATCCTTCAGCTTCATGTCCCCTTTCATCCCTGCAGTGCCAACCAGGCTCTGGACAGGTTTGCCATGAAGCGCTTCTATGAGGACAAGGTGGTGCCAGTGGGGCAACCATCCCAGAAGAGGTGAGTCCCAGCACAGGTTTTGTCCACAGGTTGGTTGGGTGCAGGGGAATCAAGGGGCTTGCTCTGCTGGGGGTCCTGCCTCTGAGCTGCCTGTCCACCCTTCAGGTACATCCATTACTTCAGTGGGCTCCTCTCTGGCAGCATCAAGATGAACAACAAGCCCCTCTTCCTCCACCACGTCATCATGCACGGCATCCCCAACTTCGAGTCAAAAGGTGGTAGGTGTCCCCAGCATCTCCTCCCAACCTGGCACCCATGCACCCACCACCACCCCATGCTGCCTGGCCAGGCTTGCTGTCCATGGGGGATAATTTCTACAGTTCCCTCAACAATTAGAATTTCCCTCTCAGGGACTGCTCCCTCTCTGTGACTGTTCACTGTAGTAGGGTGCTACCCTTTTCCCACAGAGATGCCCTTGGAGGGTGCCCCCCTATGCAGGGTTCCTGGGGCTGGGCATTAAGTTGAGCCGTGGAGTGACAAGGCTTTTATGATGCCTTTTTGGAGGATGGCACCAGATTGATAGTGGGGTTTGGGATGGAATACCATGCCTAGTACCAGTAACCAGAAGTCATCCCTCTCTCAGAGACCATCGACCTACCTCCATCCCTATCCCAGCACTTGCCCCAAGCCCTACAAGATCCAAACTGGACTATATAAGTGTCTTTCCTTCTTTCCCACCCCATCTGGAGCATCCCTTTCTGCCCATCACAGATGTTGCCCATGGCTGGCACAGGCTGGACAGGGTGGGGAGTGGCTGTTTGCCTTGGCTCCCTCCCTGTTTGGATTTCTCCCCCATGACTAATCCCTGCCCTGGCCTCTCCGCCCTGCCGGCTAACAGCAACATGCCTTCTCTCCCTGCCTTGATGTCTTCCAGGTTGTCGGCCTTTCCTGAAAATCTACCAGGCTATGCAGCCCGTCTACACCTCTGGGATCTAGTAACTATCTCCTCGCCGTGGGTCTTACCTCCTCCCCATCACAGGGGGCTTGGCAAGCAGGGAGAGATGGAGAGGGTCAAGGCCAAGTCCCCAGTGGTCTGGTGCCTGTTCTTAAGTCTGTTTGGAGACCAGAGAACTGAAATAAAGGGGTTTCCTTTTTCTTGGAGGTGGCAACTGGCTATTCTGGGCCATACTGGGCCCTTCAGCTGGGAGGGCTGTAGTGACTCTATGTATCAGCAAGAGGGAGCCCGGGGCTGTGCAGAGCCTGGGGCTGTGCATCCCCAGAGGGAGCAGGGACAGGGATGGGACATCTCCCTGGGAGATGGAGGCATTTCTTCTCTCCCTGCCCAAAGAGCTGCTGCTTCTGCTTGGTTTAGTCCCAAAACCCCTCTTTCTTTTTCCAAAAGTGTTTCCCTTGTTTTAAACTCCCTGTGGTTTACCCTGACACTGCTCCTGGGAGCCAGTGCTGGTGAAGGAACAGCAGGGGACAGTTTCTTCATTTTCCCAGATGCTGTGATGGGGAAATAATCCATCCTAGGAATTCTTGTCCCTGGCCCCCTTGGAGGGAGCAGAGACCCTCACCTGAGGGGTGTTCGTATCTCACCCCCCTGAACTGGGAACTCTCTTCCCCACAGCCAGGCGTCCCCGTTAGCTGAGATTTACTGCCATCCCAGCCTCGCCTTTCAGCTTTTAAGAGACTGTTTATGGGACGCCAGTAATAAAACCCAGGTTTATCTTGCCTGTGAAATCCAACTCCCTTCTTTCCTCATCCCCCATGTTGACGCCACCGCCTGGAGGCAGCTTCTCAGCTCTCTAAGAAGGGGAGGGCTTCCAGCAGGCAAACTGAAACAGAGAGGAGAGTCTTTCCCCAGAGTTCTCCTTCCAGGTCCTATGCCTTACTTGACCCATGGGAGCCGGGCAGATAGCTGATAGCCCGGCCCAGCACTCAGACTCTGGTCAAACCCTCCCATTCAGGAGTTTTATTGCCTTCATTGAGCTGTGACTTTGTTTCCTCTTCCTCTCCTCTTCCCTGTGGGAATGGGTGTCCACTGGGATGGGACACAGAACTCTCCGTCACTAGGAGGGACAGCTCCGTGCTAGCTCTGTGCTTTGCATTTTTCCTGGCTGAGTTTGGGTGGAAGGGGCTGTTTGAAGCAGTGCTGGGAGGTCTTGAGGTGGGGGGGGGGGGCGCTCTGCGCTGCATCTTATGTCCTGTTGCTGTCCCTCTCTGCAGCAACGTGCAAGGAGACAGCCAGACGGGTATCTGCATCACCATTGAGCCTGGCTTGCTCCTTAAGGGTGATATCTTGGTAAGGAGCCTCGGCTCAACCCCCTGCATGGGGATCATCCGGGGCACATGTATTCCTTGTGCCTTGGGACCCCCCAGTTCCCCCTTGCCCACCTCCAGGGGATTGTCCTGATGGCCTATTCCCAATTCCCTCTGCAGCTGAAGTGTTACCACAAGAAGTTTCGCAGCCCGACCCGCGATGTGATTTTCCGCGTGCAGTTCCACACGTGTGCTGTGCATGACCTTGATGTCGTCTTTGGCAAGGAGGACCTGGACGAGGCCTTCAGAGGTAACCGCCCTGGCACCTCCCCACTGCAAAATCACTTCTCCTCCCACCCCTCTGAATCTGCTCCCATCATGGGGACATCTGGGCGCTCACCCCACATCTGCCCCCAATAAAGCAGGACATCTCTGCTCCATCTGCAGGGTATGGTGCTGCTTGGGGTCTGGTGGCAGTGTCATCCCTTTCACTGCCAAAACTAACAGAGGAGGGGCTGCCTTGGGGATGTTTTTAGGGGCTGAGATGTGCTGCTCCATGCTGAGCTATCCCCTGCCAGCTCCCAGCCTTGAGCTGGCCTGCGGGGATATTTGGGGTGGCCATCTGGGTGCTGTTGGAGGGATGGTTGGAGGTGGTCCCTTTGCTCTGTTCTCTCCTGCTAGATGACCGCTTCCCCGAGTATGGGAAGGTGGAGTTTGTGTTCTCCTACGGCCCTGAGAAGATCCAAGGTATGTCTGGCTCACTGCTGTGGGGGTCCAGAGCTGACTCCTTTCCCTCTCCCCTGTCCCCTTTTGCCTTTCCCAGCTGCCTCCTTTGTGACCTGTCTGCTCAGTTTGCAGTTCCTTTGACACCAGGGTGGGATGAGGGATCCAGGCAGTAATGCCAATCTAGGACAACCCATGGGTGCACTGTCACTCTGTGGCCTGGGAGGTTTCTCTCTGCAGCACTTGCTGGCCTGGGAGAGAAGGAGGGGATGCTTTGGAATGGAGGACTCCAAAATGTCTAGACCTAGGCACATTCACTGCCAGCCCATCTGCCTGTCCCTAAGCAATCTCAAAAGACCCATTCAGCCTTGTACACCTTGTTTGTGGATCTCAGTGTACATCCTATAACTGTCTATCTCTCTTGGTACCCATTTCTACGTGACTCTCCTACCTTGCCCTATGTCCCTTGCCCTTTTTCCCTTGCCTGCATCTTCTCTCCATCTCCTCCCCCTGTCCTGCCTGTGCTGGCTCCATCATCACCCCAGCTGACCATCCTGCCTCTTCCCAGGCATGGAGCACCTGGAGAATGGGCCCAGTGTTTCTGTGGACTACAACACATCTGACCCGCTCATCCGGTGGGACTCCTATGAGAACTTCAACATTCAACGTGAGGACAGCACAGAGGGTGCCTGGGCTGAGCCATCCCTGCCTGGCAAGCATCTGGAGAAAGGTTAGGGCTCACAGGGCGACCGGTGGCCAAAATATACCTATAGGAATCCCCCCCCCATCCCAGGGAAGGGGATGCCAGTGGGCAGCATTGCTGAGGGCAGGTGGCTGCTGCTGGGATGAGTGCGGCCAAGAGATGAGAATGGAAGATCTTGTGATCTTTCCTTCCGGCCACAGTGCCAAGGAACTCAGGCTCTCAAAGCCCAATTTCCATGGAGCAGGGTCCAGCCCCAGTTTATGCCCTGTAGGTTTGGGAAACCCAAACCCTGTGTCTGTTGAGAGCAGGACCTAATAGACGGACCATGAGGTCTCCTAGCTCCTTTCTCATGGCACAAGCATGGCAGAACACAGAAGTGCCTCAGTTTCCCCTGGGAAATGTGGATGACTCACTGGTCCTGGAGGTTCCACACTGTCTCTTGGAGCTGGAAAAAGCCAGTTGAGTACTCAGTTGGATGCAGCGAGTCAACTACCCTCACCCACTTGGCAGGAACAGGCAGTACTTGTATGTTGAAGGGTGGTGGACTCCTGTCCTGGCAGTGAGGCCATCTGTGGCCAAGCAGATGCCTAAGCTTTCCTGGCACGGTCCAGAGAGATGTCCCTGGAGAAGGGACAGCTGTGGTCCCCAATGTCCCTGAAGGTCACTGGCTGCTCCAAGTGGGACCTGTGGGCAGTCAGTCTAGGCGGAAAGGGTGGGGTCTCTGGGTGCCTGGGGTGGGTGAGAGGTTTTCTGCCCATGATAGGGATATGGGGTCAGACCTGGGGTGGCTGCATGGAGCTGGCACAAGCACCAGCCTTGGCACGGGGCAGTAAACAGGCAGTGTGTGACGCACAGGCTCAGCTATGTGGCAAGTTACTGGGTAGCTGTGGGTCTGGCCCTGAGGGGAGGGGACATATGTCACCACTGTGTGCTCAGACCATGGCTCTGCCCCTGCCCGAGCTGGCAGGACTGGCAGCTCCCTTCTCCCTGCAGAGAGCTGAGTGCCTCCATGCATGTTTGTTCCCCTCTGGCCCCAGGGACAAAGCTGTGCACTCTCAGCCCCTCTCAGTGCTCTACTTTTTGCAGAGGTACCTCTGGGCTCCTCTCTGTCCTCTCCTGGGCATCTCAGTGGATGTCAGGGATGTGGAAATACCCCAGCACTCCTCTCCATCCCCTCTCAGGTGTCTCACTGGGTGTCAGGGCTGCAAAACTTCCTCAATGTGCCAGCTGGCCCATCCTCCCCATGGGGAGGGTGGCAATGGGAATAAGGGCACCTTGGATTTGCAAACACTGTTCTGGTTTGGGGATGAGCTGGGACTGATAGATGGCAAAGCCTCAAGCATGAGGCTGCCCTCTGATCTGTGCCAGCATAAGAAGCTATGAGACAGCCCAGGGTCTTTCCTTGGCTGCCCCCTGGGGCACCTTGAGCAGTGGCAGGGAGAGCCAGTGTGGGCTTGGGGGGGTTTCCACCTTCCTCCCTCTCTGGTGGCACATTTCCTCTTCTTCAGCCCATCCCAGGCTGGCATGGGGTCCCCAGTGCCTGGCTGTGCAAGGGGGCTGCTTATGGTTATTCTCACCTTATTTGGTCAGGGAGGTGCACGCCACATTTTTGGCATCACTAGGCGTGAGTAAGCAGCGGCTGGGGAGGTGGAGGGGGGGTGAGGCTGGCACCAGAACCCACGGTGGGGTGGGATCAGCTACTGCTCCTCGTTCCTGCCACTGCCAGTCCCTGTCACTCTGTAAAGGCTCCCCACAGACCGGCGACCCTGGGCCGACGGGATCATGATCTCCTGCCAAACAGTGGGTGCCCCCTGTGCCATGTCTCTGCCAGCTCTCAGTGGAGGTGGATGCCCTTTCTCTGGCAGCTTTAGCTCAGTGTAGGGCATCTGTATGCACTGGGGGAGTGCCTGAAAGGGTGGGATGACCCTGTGGGATCCCGAAGTTGGACAAGCAGGTGGATGGCTGGGGATGGTGCCTGTCCTGCTGTCCCTCTTGTCTCCACCTTGCTTAGCTGCAGGGGCTTGGGGAAGGGGAAACTGAGTCACATCAGCATTGCCGGTTGACCAAGCTCTTCCAGGGCAGTGGGCATGAGAGGGGGATTTGAACCCCTACATCTTGCTCTTTGTCTGAAGTGTCTTACATGGGTCCAGCAGGTGGGGACTGCTCTGCAAAGCACCCCCATGGCACAGTCTGGCCACCATCAGTGAGCTCCCTCTCTTGCCTTATCCAGGCAGGGTCCCTGCTGCCTACTGGGCTTGGGCTGCCCTGTGGTCCTTAGTGAGAGTAGGGTGCACTGGGGTATCCCCACAGACCCATCCCAGTGCCCATCATCTACTCCTGTGCAGCACAGGGGAGGCAAGCAGCTCAGTCTGCCTTCCTTCTTCCTCAATGGGGTTTTGGGGTTGGTGGCAGCTGCATGGTGGGTTCCTGCTGCAGTCCCCATAGCTGTTCATTGGATGAGAGGGTGTTTGGAGCATGAAGGGTGGTGACTAGGCGCTTCTTTGGCTACTTTTGGGTGTCAGGTGTCCCTTTTCCAGGGTGAATGAAGGATGCTTTGCTACCACTGTGGTGGCTCTTCTCTGGGGGCCAAGAAGACAGGAGGAGACCTGCAGCTGACTGTGGCACTGCTGGGTTTGCAGCTGGTTGGAGGATTGCTGCAGAGAAATTTTTGGTGTACTGCACAGGCGGGTGGGCAAATCTGCATGGGGAACATCTATGGCCTGGTTTGGTTTTGTAGAGAAAAACAGTGCTGATGGATAACAGGGTGCTAGGGTCAGCATGGGGTGGTGGAGGAGTTGTCCCCACAGTTTGGATGTGTGACTGTGATGGGGGGACACCAGGCTCTGCCATCCTGTGGTAGTGTGAGACAATGTGGAAGTGTTGGGCATGTGTCCCTGACCCAGCAGCCCCTTGTGATGACCAGCCCTTGGAGCCACCCTGGCTGCCCCATGCAGCATCCACCCCAGGTTCCCCACCTTCTACCTCTGTACCATTCCTGTCTGCACCTTGGGCTGTCCTTGTTCACCCCACCTTTTTATTAGGGCTGGAAGGGGGATGGCCAGGGCCTGGACAAATCCAACATCTGTGGGAGACTTGCTAAATCCCTACCTGAGTCATGGTTCTGGTGTGGGGCTCCCTGGCAGATCAGTCCTGTGTCTGGATGTCCAGGGTGGAGAGTGGAATGAGCACCCCACCCCTCCAGGAATGAGAGGTCACAGAAGAGTCTGAACCTGATGTGGCAAAGGTCAGAGGGTCCCAGAGCCCCCAAAATTGAGCTGGATGTTGATCCTACACCTTTCTGTGGGGAAGCTAGCCCCTAGATGGGGTTACTGGGATCCATTGGTCCCCCAGGCATCCCCCACCCCCAGGGTGGGCATCTTGTGGGGTGCATCTTCCCTAGTGGGACTGAGTCTTGTCCCCCTTATCTGGGCTGAGGCTGCTCAGAAGGGCGATCCAGGCTATGCAGAGGCAGAGAGGCAAATGGGCCAGAGCTGTTAAATCCATTGCGGGAGCTGGCGTGAGGCTGCTGCTCTCCCCCCACGGCTTGATCCATCCACTGGCCAGGCTTGGTGGGGAGGGGAGCTGCTGTCTCTCCTCTCGCCTTTGCCAGCTGACTAAAGCTGCAGGAATCCACTTACCCCTCCCCATCCCGCCTCTCGTTGCTGCTCTCCACTCGGATCTGGTAAGGTAAGGGCTTGGTGGGGTGAGCGTTCTGGAGGGCAGTGGGGACCTGGCTGGGCTGGATGCGGATCTGCAGGGAGTGTCTCCCCCTTGCTTCTGGTTGTTCCCCATGGGAGAAATGCTGGAGTATCCATGGGCTTGGCTAGACAAGAGTGTGGTTGCTCCCAGAGCAGAGTCTGTCCTCTGACCTGGTATTTGGGGTTGCAGGGTGGGGGTGATGCACTTTGGTCCTGCTGGGACTGGGAACCATGCAGTGCTGGGATGCAGGGCGAGAGGGACAGGCTGGTGGAAGCTCAGCCCCTTCTCTTACCTCTTTAATCATTCCAGAGCGTGTGTGCATGGGGCTGGGGCTGTCCCTGGACAGCTGGACTGGAGCAGGGGGGGAAGCTCTTGGCCTGCCCTCCCACGGTCTGCCCACAGCTGTGCTACAGGGGCAAAAAAAAAAAAAAGGAGAAAAAGACGGAGAAGCAAGCGAATTTCGGAGGTTTTGGGAGGATGCTGACTTGGCATGTGCCGCTATCTGGGAGCAAATGGGGCTGTGAGTCAGGGGGCCGTCTGGAAACACTGCTCTCATCCCCTGCCGTCATCTGCAGGGGTGTGGAAAATACGCAGCTCGGGGGATTAAGGTGGAGGGAGTCTCGCGTTTTGCTGATACATTGGAACAGTCGAGGAGTGGAGGCTTAAGCATAGGTTTAAGCAGGGGCTCGGACACGGGATGGACTTGCTGTCACTTGGACCAGGGCACTGTCAACACCATCCCGGCACAGGGTTTGCCCGGGATGGGGCAGTGTGGTCACAGGCAGCTCTAGGGTGGTCAGGATTTGTGCCGTGCCACCTGCCATGAGACAGGGTGGCATGTGCCACCCCAAAACCAGCGCTGGTGTGTCCATACTGTGCTGCGGTGCTGGCAGGGAAAGGAAGGGGCTTTTGCAAACTAGTTGGGTTAGGCACTGGTGGGGTTGCCACAGTGGGTTTCCACTCCTCTTCATGTATTTATTTAAGATGGAGAAATTCGTCTCCAGCAAGACATTTGGGTTTTCAGACCCAGCTAGAGTATGGCATCACCCGAAAGGATATCCCCACCCAAAATGTGTCACTCATTTTTGGGGACAGATGTGTGCACACAGCAGACAGGCTGGGCTGGGTGGGCTCAAACTGGGGGGGTTCATGCAGTAAGGTGATGTTCAGCACCCACTGTGGGGTGAGAGTAATCTGTCCAGCTGCCCGTCCGTCCGTCCGTCCGTCCGTTTGTTGTGCCTAGGAAACAGTTAACGTGGCGCAGCTCTGCCTGTAGAGGAAGTAGTTAATATTCATAGCTAGGAACTGTCTGTCCGGCTGTCCTCCCTCGGTGCCTCTCACCCTCCCTGCACCTCCCCGGGGTTAACCCGGACTGCGGCTTAGGCTTGGGCGGCCCCCAGTCGCCCTCCCCGGCCTCTCCCCTTCCCCTCCCGTTCGTCCCTGTGTGGTCTGGGGCGGAGGGGAGCACAACCGCACCTCCTCGCCTCCAGCCCACCTCCTGCCTCTGCTGCCTTCCTCTCCTCCATCCTCCCCTCTGGCGCTCCGTTTCTGGGGGTACCCCGTCTCCTGGGGATACCTGTATCAGAGCCTTTCTGGCACCCCGCTGATGTGGGGGTGCCCCTCTCGCTGGCCCCGTGGGACACGCGCTGGGGAGGGAATAACTCCCTCCGCGAGAGGGAAAGCAAAGCCAAAGGGACGTAAGCCAACCAAAGCCAGCTCCGGGCCGTCAGCTCCTGTCCTGGACAGACGCACAGAGCTGGCTGCGGACGCCCTTGGAGCTGCCACCGCACCAGGTCCCCCCGAAAGGCTCTGATGCTGGAAGGGGTGAAGGAAAGGGATTTTGCTGCCCACTCCTCTTCACCTGGGATCTTTCCTTCCCCATCCCCTTTGGTAAGTCCTGACTTTGATTTTCTTTGAGTTGGATGGGCTGGGGGAAAGGGCTGTCGGGGTTGGGGGGGATGTGTGGAAAATTTGTAGCTCTGGTGACTCACAACTCAGGGGCTGGGGTTACTTCTTGCTATCATATCTGGGCACAGGGTGAAACCAGAGCTGGGGGGCTGAGTTCTTCCTTATGTGACTCATCCCACATCATCTTACAAAGGGTCCCAGGACTCCAGGATCTTGTCTGCTGGCCAGCGCTCCAGAGATGTCCTGGGCCCAGGGCTTGGGTGGTGGGGTGTGGAGGCATCAGGTGGAATGCTGTTGGGGGCACGTCCAGAGGAGACACAGTAGTGCCCCAGCCTTATTCTCTGCACTGGTGCAGAGCCCTGGCCAGGATTTGTGCTGTATGGAGCATCCATCTCTCTGTGAGTGAGGCAAATGGCTGGGATTTGGGGGATGCAAGCTGACCCCGCTTCCTGTTGTCCTGTGTGCTCTGGACCAGTTTTATTCTGGGTGCTGGGAAGGGAGAGGAGAGGGCATTTTCCTGCTGGGGTAGCAGGCCTGGAAGCAGGAGTAGGACCAGGCTGGACTCAGTGCTTCCCCATTTGCCTTGATACAGCTGGAGCAGATACACCCAGAGCAGAGCTGTGCCTGAGGCTGAGCCCTGGGCAAACCCAACCCGTGCTGGGATGGCATAGCCTGCCAAGCTGGAGCTGCTCTGACCTTCAGGGATGAAATCTGACCTTGCTGGGAGCTGAAAACACTTTGCAATTGAGGCCCTGGGAGCCTGCTGCTTTGGGGACAACTGATTTGTCTAAAGCAGCCTGTCCCACGTTCCCTTGCCCTTTTGGGGGGGAGATTTTATTGAACATTTCAAGTGACAAGGAATAGATGATCATATGAGCAATAGTGCAGCCCAGCACTCATGAAGGGGGCCTGGGAGTGGTGGAGAATAGCAGGATTTGGCCCTTGGCATCAGAACCCAGGGGATGTGTGGGAGTGAGGACAGATATGGCAGTCAGGTGTGGGGCTTAGCAGCCGTGGGATGAAGGCTCAGCTGATGGCAGAGGTGTCACAGCCCCTTCCTTGCTTGCTTTTGGGGGAGGGTCACCATATCCCTCTATGTCACTGCCTGTCTGGACGGTCTGGGGAAGGTGGGATGGGGCTCTTGGGGCTTTCTGGCTCTGCTGTGAACCATATAATCCCCATACTGACCCTGCTTTCGAGATGTTTCTCCCTGACATGGGTCAGTGCCCAGCCCACAGTCTAATTAAAGCTTTTCCCAGCTATTTTCTCCCTTGGCGCCACGTGCTTTCATTTATATTTATTTATTCTGATTTCCTTTCTATTCCCCTTCCCTATTTATCCCAACCCCCATCCTGGCTCTTGCCCTGATTCTTGGGGCCAGCCAGCACTCGTTGCTGCCATCAGACAGAAGGGCTCAGCCTTTGCTCCATGTCCAGGCGATGTCTCAGCCTCTTGAGTGTTGATGCTGCCCCCGGACATAGTACTTTCTCCTTTCTTCTGCCATGAGCAGGGATTCCCTCCCTCTCTCCCTTTATTCCTCTGTATGGGAGACACTGTGGAGTCAAATGCTGCCAGTTCTTGGTCACACTGTCTGAATGAAGAAGCACTGAGTCTCCAGGAGAAATCATGAGCACCCATCCTCATCTTTCCCAGCACTGAGTACCTGGAGAGGCCCTTGCTGGGTGGTCCTGGGGCATCTTCAAGCCAAGGGGCTGGTGGGGGGGGTGTAGTTTGGGGCTTGGCTGCCTCCTTGGGATGCTGCCAGTGGGGATTTGGGAGTGGAAAATCAACGCTGATGAGGGGGCCCTGACTTGACAGGATTTGTGCTGGGTGTTAGTGCCCCTATCTGCTTTATGGCAAGGAGGCTCTGCGGCACAGGAGCTTCTGGAGCTGTGGGTGCAGCAGCTTGGGACTGGTTAAGCTGTCCCGGCCTGGGGCTGGCTTTCGGAAGTGTTTTGCTCACAGATAGGAGCTCTCTGATTTCACACTATCGCGTTAGGGCCGTCTTCCGTCCCTGAGTCAGCTGCCTGGCCCCCCGCCAGGGAAGAGTCATTTTTTCCTCCAAAAGAAAGTGTTTAACGTTGCTCACAGGCCCTTCCAGGAAACCTCGGCAAGGAGCTGGAAAAAACAGAGTCTGCAGCCCGGCTGGTGCCGTGCACACTCCAGTGGGGGGGAATGTGGCTTGGGACCCATCCCCTTTTTCTGTCTTGGTGGTTAGGGACCCCCAAAATCTCTTTGCCCCATTTGGGAAGGTTTAAAGGGTGCAGCTGGTTGTGGTGTCGGGGCTGGTGCGAGTTGGGAGGCTCAGAGTTGGGTTGTGGGGTTGACAATGGGGATGCTGCCATGCCCTGGCTGCCCTCCAGACTCTAAGGGCTGCAGAGCAAAGCCAGCTGCTTGCACTGGCCTTGAATCATGGTGCCAGGGTGCTGGGTGCTTTCCTAGGAGGAGATGCTGCATTTTTGGGGTTGGGCAGAGGCACTGCCTGTGCAGCAACTTCGGGGCAGCGTCTGGCTTCAAGGGAAGGTCTGGGGCAGATCTGCCTGGCCTGGAAGAGGCAAGGGGAAAGGCAGAAAGGGCAGAAACCTGTCTGTAGCCAGGGAAGAAAATGTCAAGGATGGCAGCTGTCTGGATTCATACATCATTTGAGAGGAGAGTGGGCAGGGAGAGGGAAGGTGGGTCTGTAGTTCATCTGTCCTTCACCTATGGGTTGAGTACATCCATCCAGTTTGGAGATGTGCAGAGCTATAAGACCAGATCCCAACTGCCTCCACCTGTCCTCCTACGGCCTGTGGTGCATGTTCCCCACCCTCCCCAGTACTGTGTGGCCCTTTGGGGCTGACTATCATTGTGGAGCTCTGATGACCGACTCTGTGGGCAGCCCTGGCCCTCACCTGCTGTGGAGGTGAATTGCCAGGAGCAATGCCTGGAACCAGGGAGGGGGATATTTGGTGAATCCCAGTGGAGCAGGTAGTGCTTGAAGGGCAGGGCAGAGCAAGGCAGTATGATGTGCAGAATGTAGAGCCACGGGGGCATGGGGATTGGGGGGGTCTGGCTCTAATGTCTCTGCACAGTGGCGCCCATGGGATTGCGGAGGGTGCCGAGGAGACGGCGATGCTGGTTGTTAAGCGTTTCGGCGGCATGGAAGAGATCGAAACCACCGGCTAATGGGACCCATTAGCTCTGTGCAGAGAGCCAGGAATTGATCTGGGGTCTCGTGTTCGTTTCTCCCCTTGCAGAAGTTGGGCACACGCAAGGGCCCCTGGACGGGAGCCTCTACGCTAAAGTGAAGAAGAAAGACTCCCTCCACGGCAGCACTGGTGCCGTCAACGCTGCCCGCCTCCCACTCTCGGCAACGCCCAACCACGTCGAGCACACACTCTCGGTGAGCAGCGACTCGGGCAACTCCACCGCCTCCACCAAGACTGACCGGACCGATGAGCCGGGGCTGCCTGGAGCTCCTGGTGGCCAGGCAGTGTTGAGCCCTGAGGAGAAGCAAGAGCTGGATCGTCTCCTTGTCGGCTTCGGCTTGGAGAGAGTGCCACCCATGCACAACCACGTGCCTGGCCCTGTACTGGCGCGCCTGCCCGCCACACCAGGCCGCCACGTGGTGCCGGCTCAGGTGCATGTCAACGGGAATGCTGCGGCACTGGTGGCTGAGCGGGAGACAGATATCTTGGATGATGAGCTGCCTAACCAGGATGAGCACAGCGTGGGCAGCCTGGGAACGCTCTCCTCCTTGGATGGTACCACCACCGCCAGTGACGCTGGCTACCAGGAGGCACCTCGGGTAGGCAGCCTCTCCTCCCTGCCCAATGGCCCCTCAAGCTGCAATGGGGCTGAGAAGCTGCTGAAGGAGGGGCTGTACGACGGTGAGTTGCTTTCCAATGGTGGCTACCCCTACAACAACCAGAATGCCCCGATGGGCCACCACCTTCGTGATCCGCTGCCTCCCTTACGGCCCTCGGCATCTGCTCAGGACCACCTGGCTGGCTACCCTCAGCGTCCTCCAGGCTCCCATGCACCAGGTTGGCTCCAGCCCCAGCCGCTGCCTGGCTCCCAGCCCTACCTGTATGGCTATGACCACCCTGGCGCCTACCGTTCCCGGTCCTTCCCAGCGGTGGACACGACCAAGTATGATGAGAATCGAGCACTGCCCCAGGCCCCAGCTCGCAGCACAAGCAGCCGGGAGGCTGTGCAGAGGGGCTTGAATTCCTGGCAGCAACAAGGAGGGAGCCGACCACCTTCTCGGCTACAGGAAGGTGGTGTGGAGAGCCACAGCCCCAGCGTCTCCAGCTGCAGCCCCCAGCCCAGCCCACTGCAGCTGGTGCCCCCACACAGCCAGAGCATGCCCGAGTTTCCCCGGGCACCTTCCCGCCGGGAGATCGAGCAGTCCATTGAAGCCCTTGATGTCCTCATGCTTGACCTTGCGCCTGCTGTCCACAAGTCACAGAGTGTACCCACTGCCTCCCGCCAGGACAAGCCAGTGGGACCCCTGCTCTCCTCCCTCTCATCCCAGCCCATCGCTGGTGTCTATGCCAGACCATCTCCGCAAGTGGTCCAGCCGAGGTCCTTTGGCACATTTGTGAGTCCCGTGGTCTCCGAGCCTGGGAGAAAAGCCTGTTCTCCTGGGGAACCGGACTACGGGGTGCAGGAGTACCGGGAAACCTATTTGCCCTACAGCTACCAGCCGGCACCAGTACCAGAGCCAAGGAGCTACAGCCATGCCCCAGCTGGAACACCGATGGGCATTCCCCCACTCAGCACCTCCTACAGCCCTGTGGGCTCTCAGCAGCTCCTTGTCTCTTCCCCACCTTCCCCTACCGTCCCAGTACAAAGCCAGATGCCCCACAAGGGACCCGAGAGCTGTGAAGACCTGTCGAGGTCGGCAGAAGAGCCCTTGAATCTGGAGGGCCTGGTGGCCCACAGGGTGGCAGGTAGGACATTTTGATTCTTTGGGGGAATGGGGAGGACCACATGTCCTGGGAAACAAGAGCCCACAGGCATGGCATGCATGGTGGAGACGAGGATGGAAGATGTGGCAACTCCAGATCCACACTTTGGACTGAGCCATCCTCTGTGGGGCACACTGGGCAGGGGGGCGACCTATGCTGCTCTCCTTTGCAGAGACCTGCCTTTGCAGCTCACTATCTGCAGCAGCACCACCCAGAGCTGGGGACAAAGGGGTGGCTGAGCACCCCCTCATCCTCACCCCTTTGGGTTATGAGGCTGTTCTGACACCTGTGTCAGGGCTGCTTGCTGGGTCCCCAGGGGCACTTCTTCCTTTTGGGGAGAATATGGCCCAGTTTGGGAAGATGTTTTCAGCTCTAACTGAGGGTGTCCTGCCTGGACCTCACCTTAGACATGATGCTTTCTTTGCCTGGAGCGTACTCTGATGTAAGGTCCCAGCAGAGAACTTGCCTTGTGTGTTATGTACCTGGGTTCCTGATTTCAGTCCCTGCCTTCCCCCCAGCACAGTGAGCTTGGTGCTCTGACCTCCCCCACAGGCAGCCAGAATGCTGCCAGAGCAGAGGGGCTGTGGTGCAGGCAGGCCCCAGTGGCCCAGCCAGCTTGACCCTGAGTGGTTTGAAGCTTGACCTGGCCTTGGGATGATGGTTGGGGGCTGGGAAGGCATTTCCCAGCCCTGCTGGAGGGGTTTGGTGCAGGGCCTGGCTGGGTGCAGCGCTGAGTGGTAGTGCTGTGGCTGGGTGAAGGTTTTTGCCCTGTGCTGAAGGGGGAAACTGCGTCTTCCAACTCCCTGCCCTCCTGCATCTCTGGCTCAGGGGCTCTGGGGACACAGAGAGTCCCAGCCTTTTGGGAAGCAGGTGCCATGGCCCTACAGCACGGCGAGTGCCCTCTCTCCTTGCTGTTTTGGCTGCAGTTGTTGAATTGTGAGCAATATTTGGGAAAGGTTTGGGGCTCTGGACAGGCTGGGGACCAGCTTGTGATGTTTGGGCTTGGCAGCTCCGTCCCTTCCAGCTCTGCATTCAGTCCAGAAACTCGCTCGGCATTAGAGGGAGGGGGGGAAATGCTTGTCTGGAAAAATCCAACAGCACCAACCTCCCAGGTGCAGGGGGCTGAGTCACTGCAGCACTGGGGCAGGGGGTGTCATCAGCAGGGGTTGGTGCAGGGCTGAGCAGCAGAGGTGTTAGGGGAAGATTGCAGTGAGCTGAACCCGACCTTGGTGATGCAGGTCAGATCCACACAGGGATCCAGGACTTGTGCGGAGCGTTTAAACGAACCCGATGACACTCAGGGGCCCAAACCACGCTGTCTGTCAGGACTGAGTATTCTAAGGAGCAGATCCCTCCTCCAAATATGGGGGGGTAGAAAATGGGTGGAGAAGAGGAAAGCCTCAAGGAGAAGATGAGCAGTATTTGCAGTGGATGGGACAGGGACGTTTGATGGTGTCTACCAAAAAATCTGTCCCCTGCATCCCTGGGGACAGGTCTGCAAGGCTGGGCTGGGGTCACTCTCATCCCTCAGCAGCCGCTGGGCTTTTAGGGGAGGAGTCCTGGGGATGATCCCCAGCCTGTGGCCACCTGTCCCCACTGGAGCCTGGCCGTCTGTGCTGAGGCGGGGACAGTGCGGGTGGGTGGCCTGACCTCCAGCAGGAACGAAGTGTCCTGAAGCCAGTGCTGGGAGGGGACAGCTGATTGGGACAGTGAGGCATGGATGGGTTTGTTTACATTCCCTGCTGCTATAAATTGCCTGCATGTCCTGGCACAGTGATGAGGAGCATCTCACACCTCCTCTGTGTCCAGCAGAGAAGCGCTTCCATTCCCGCTTCCTGCTGGTGATGGAGGGGAAGAGATGGGACAGGGCAGTGCTGTGTCCCAGCACAGCCCTGAAGGGAGGAGCCAGTCCTGTAGTCTTTGAAGGCCACATCATCTCCGTGGGAATCATTTGAATTCATGCCTTCTTGTCCTAACCTTGAGCATCCCATGGAGGCGACCTGCATGGTACTGTCCCCAAGGGAACAGTGATGGGTGTTCATGCCATTGCAAAAGGCCAGGTGTGGCTGGGAGCCACTGCTCGTTTCCTGTGTGGGTTTAAGCAGTGTGTGGAGTCAGACCACTTGGGTGATGAGAAAGCAGCTCCAAGATGGGTGTGAACTTCCTTGAACTTCAATCTCACCTGTCAGAGCCCATCTAATATTTTATCTTGTTTTCTCTTTCTGTGTTCCTGTTGTATCTTGTGACATTTGTCCTGTCTTGCCCCTTCCTCTCCCCATGGGGGACTGTGTCTGTCACATGTGACCTCCCACCCTTCTTGCACTCCCCATCCTGGTATGCTGTCAGAGTACAACGCCAGGCTCAGGGAACTCAACAAGAGCACCAAAGCCCCCCGTCCTTCTCTGAACCAGCAACGGTCCTTCTCCTCCGGTTTGTTCATTCCACCTCCCTTTTTCCTTGTCATCTCTCCTTCTCCTTCCATCTTCTCTTCTCTTCTCTTCTCTTCTCTTCTCTTCTCTTCTCTTCTCTTCTCTTCTCTTCTCTTCTCTTCTCT